>NDXB01012080.1:63493-83810 GCA_002631895.1 Agapornis roseicollis
GGGCCCAGGAGGGGACCCCCCCCCCCCCCCTTATGTCTTGCCCACATGCTCCAGAAATACTGACATTTACTGGGAGGGATATGCATCTGTCTTAAAATTCCAGACACTGATGCTTAAACTGCCCATTGCAGCTGCCCTGTCAAATGCATCCTGTTGAGCTCCTCCTCATCTCCTAGGAAGCAGGGAAAAAGCATCACCACCCTGGCTGCTCTGGGCTGGTTATGAAGCAGTTGCCCAGCAGATGGCTGGCTGGGGCTGTCAGCAGGATGCAACAAACCCGCAAGGTCAGAGCCATGGAAGGCAGCACTGCTGCTGCAGGACACTGCATCCGCTTGTGGCAGCTGCACCTGTCCCAGTTGAACTGCACAGATTCCACAGCTGGGTCAGGATGTGCAGGCAGCTGGAAAGGAAGAGCCCTCCACCCATCCTGTTGAGGAAGACTGTGCCCTGCAGGCTCGGTGATGAGCTGTGTGCTGTAGTTAGCATTCGCTCCCATCCCAGTCCTGCTAGGCTGAGGAACTGCAGACTATGAAAACCATTCTTGGACACAGAATGTGGAACTAGTAGCACCCTGGACTCACTTGCTGGGATGAAGAGCACAGCTCCTCCATTCAGGCACTGAGGAGCCTTCTCAGTCTGTGTGCTGGCCTCTAGCTTGGTGCTCCAGGTCTTACCTTGGTGCTGTCACCAGCCCAGGCTTCCACATCTCTGTGTCCTTCAGCAGGGCTTGCTCTGAAAGACTGAAATACTCCCTACATTCTTAATAGATCATTCGTTACTAGTAACCATAAACTGTCTCCCTTCTGCCAAACTATCCCTTTTAATACTTCTTTTATAAAGCATTTCAGATCCTTTTCCCAATTTCAATTATCCAAATTATATTCTCCCCACTGTGAAGTTTTTGCAGACTGTCACATTTTGTGTGACAAACCTCTGTTTAAACATGCTCAATTTCATTTGGTGCTTTAGGTAAGTAAAACATGGGAGAAAACTATTGGGAATGAGGGGCTGCTTTCCAACAGCAGTGGTGGGAGGAGAGGAGCTTTGATCAGACACAGGGGTCCTATAAGGATGCTGAGGAGAGACTCCTCATTAAGGACTGTAATGACAGGACAAGGGGTAATAGGTTAAAACTTAAACAGGGGAAGTTTAGATTGGATCTAAGGAAGAAATTCCTTACTGTAAGGGTGGTGAGGCACTGGAATGAGTTGCCCAGGGAAGTTGTGAGTGCTCCATCCCTGGCAGTGTTCAAGACCAGGTTGGACAGAGCTGTGGGTGACATGGTTTAGTGTAAGGTGTCCCTCCCTGCCCATGGCAGGGGGGTTGGAACTGGATGATCTTAAGGTCCTTTCCAACCCTAATTATTCTATGATTCTCTATTGGAGAGGTGGTGGTGCTTAACCCTCAGGATGGCAGAGAGGAACATGGGCTAAACCTGGCTCCAGGGGTTGTAGAAAGAGCCCCTAGTCTACACTGCTGTTTCCCCCAGCACCAGAAAAGGGGGCCTGTGGCATTGGGACTGAACCAGCCACCCTGTTGCAGGAGTATCAAGGGACACCAAGGAGTCCCCTTGAGTGGATGTGCCTCATAACCTGCAGGCACCTGGTCCTGGGAGCTGCTGCCCGCAAGCACGGCAGTCTTGTAAAGGTCATTGCAATGTGTTCCCTGGTTAAATAACTGTGGGGAATGAATAAACAGGCTTGGAACCAAAAAAAAGGTGCTAGGTTTTGTTGTAAAACTCATTTGCAGGCACAGTGAGACTAGGGACACTTTGGGGTCAGCTGCGGGCCAGTTCGCAACTGTGAACAGAAATACAGAGATACACACAGGAATACAGGTCTATGAGAGCCCAGCCATGAAGAAATCATGTTTCTTTGCCACAGCTGGGTTTGCTGGCTTTGGCATCTGTGCTAAACGCCGTGGGGACACCCCTGGATACAGGGATTTGTAGGGATGCCACCAGAGGGTGCCCTAATAATATTTAATGCACGCATGGCTCCTCAGGCGGGTAGCCTGGGGGAAAAACCTGCCTTACCCTGGGCAAGGGGCTGGCAGGGGGTGTGGGAATGCTTTTAATGGCTCAAAGGTGGAGAAAAAATACTGTGCCTTTTCAAACTGTTTTCCTTCTGAATCAGGGCAGGAAGATGACTGCTGCCTTCGCCTTCTGCTCCCCATCTCCTTGGCTTGCTCGGCAGAGAAGAGCCCCACCATGAACCACTGTGCTACATGGAAATTGGGAACAAGCTCCATGGGTGCCGTGTGAGTGCTGCCCATGAAGCCCTTGCTCCACTCTTGGCCCTTTTCTGCAGTGGATGCTCTATCAATGAGCAGCCAAGTCCAGCCAGGGGCACAGAGCTGCTCACCACCATCCCTCCAGATGCAAGGCAGGCATGAAACAGCCAGGCTTGGACCAACTGCTGGTTTCAGTAGCCCCACACTGGTAGGCTCCTTGGTTTTCCTGCCTTTGGTATTGCTATTGGTGCTATTGGCCCTGCTGTGTTGATAGTGCAACCTGGTGTTTCTCAGGGATGCAGCCCAATTGCTGGCTGCACATCTGCCTGTGGCTGCACATCTGTATATATATACATCTGTATGTTCGGACACAGGGTGCATACATGTCCCAGCCCAAACCCCATCAGTGATGGCCTTGGTACCTACTGCTGCTGGCCCATCACCCTCATCGCAGGGAAGCAGTGGGAGCTTTGGAGCATGTTGAGGCTTGAATTGCTCATGTCTGTGTGTATTCGTACAGACTTTCAGGAAAGCAAAACAAACATGGATGCAAACCCAAAAATGAGAGGCTGTGCTGCACAGGCATAGTGCTGTGCCAAAGGGCTTAAGAGCCCTTTGGCACAGAGAGGGGACAGTCCCTGGTCCTAATGACCCCTGTCCCTTTGTGCAGTTTATTAAACAGCACATCCTAGCATATTTGATGATTGTTTATATGCAATTTATTTAATGTTCCCCTAATGTTGCATGTTCAATCACAGTACGAGCTCCATTGATCTGTGTTTGGGATATACAGACCCTGAATGGACAAGCCAGGTGGGGCCCTATGGGGTTTTTCACCAGCTCTCCTGTGTCCTCATTGCTGCTGGTACCTTAAAGGAGGCAAAGGGAGGCATGTAGAGCCTTGCCCAGGACCAAAGGATCTCTCATTCTGTGACACAGGCAAAGAGGTGTCAAAGCCCACCAAGGTCAGTGGGGAGCAGTGTCAAGGCCAGGAGGAGGACATGAGCCCTGTTCAGGTGAGTCCTAGGTGCGGATGGACAAACTTAGCCAGTGAGGTGATGTAGGCTATGGGGAAATGTCAGTCTTGTGGCAGGCTGCTGCTTTGGGTTCCTGGAGGCTTCTCTGCCAAGGGACTCACTCCCCCAAGGACAGCAAAACCCATATTGTGTGGGTTTCTGCAGGGTAAGGGGCAGCCCTGGCTCTGTCCCAGTGCAGGGCAGCAGAGACCTCCCATGGAGCTAGGAGAGGGTCTTGTGGGATGGGAATTGAGGATGCCTCCAGCATCATGCATTGGAGAAGGGCTTCCCAATGACCCAAGCCTGATGGATTGGGGGATCTTAGCACTTTTTGTTCAGTTGAGCCTTATCTGCTCTGTGTTCTCACCTGGCCAGGGCTGCTGTGGAGGAAACAGTTTTCAGCTTCTGAAAAGCCTCTTTATTTCTCTCCCAGCCATGAGCTGAGACCTGGCTTGTGTGAGACAAAGTTTCTTCAGGCCATTTCAGATTCCCAGTGTAAAACTTCTGTTTGACAATAAGTAAAGCTCAAGAAACCTCATTCATTGAAAGACAAACTTTGGACTGGCTGCAGAGCACATCAAGGCTCCTGCAACTTAGAAACCCCTCTGCAGCTGGGACAGCCGGGTAATGTTTCCCGGGTGGGGAAAATCTAGAGACAACATGGACCATCAAACATTTTGGGATGTAATTACAGTATTGTCTAGTGAATGCATGGAGTAAACAGAGGAATATAAATAGAGTGGGATTTACTCCTTTGTGCACTGCTCCTTTCTGCAAGCCAAGAAAGAATAGGGATTTACATACGACTAAGACATGAGGCCAGAGACTTAGACTGATTTCAGCCTTCACAAGAGCCATCACTGCTGTCAGCTGGACAATGTCATTCCTATAAAAATCCCAATGTAAATATTTGTTCTAAACCAGACTCTTTCCTCTTGCTTTGACTAGAGTGTAACTGAGGGAGCTTATGTAATGCTGTATCGTTTCAAGATTAATTGCTACTGAAAGCTGAAGGATTTTTTGTCTGCCTTGCACACATTCCCCAGACCCCTCGGGATAATCTCCTCTCTAGTTTCTTCCCTAAATTCCTTCTCCCCAGACAGTGAGCTTCGCAAAGGCCAAGCTGCTTTTCTCCTCTAAAAGCCCAACTCATTTGCTAGCCTTTCCTGCCCCATCAGCAGGCAAACTGGGGGGTGCTGATGAAGAAATGAGTATTTGCCTCTACTAACAGTTGGATTATTCTCACTTTTCAGATGCCATCTGTATTGCAGGGTTTGCTTTGCGCTAACTCCAGCCTGTGGGCTGAGCTGAGAGAACAGATTGCTGCACCACTATGTTAAATAATCATCATTAGAGGCTGGCTCATCAGACAACTTCAGGCTGCCATGGAGGTTTGGGGGGGGTTGGGAAGGGGAAATGCAGTTCACGTGCACATGATGATGCTGAAATCAGATTTTAATGTGAGTTTGATGATGTTCTGTTGCAGTGCTGTCACCTGGGATCCGCGGGACTTCTCACCTGAGGGTTGCAGGCAGGGTAGCAGCAGCAGGCAAGCAGGGGTGATATCAGCAGTGCTCTCTTCCTGCTGCTCCTGGCTGGGTTAGTGCAGAAGCCTCAATGCTGTGAGCAGCTTCAAGCCCACACCGAGCAAATGCTCCAAGATCAGCAACGTTTTACATTGCAAACCATCAGGCACAGACCTGTGTCCCACTGGTGGAAGCTCTGAAGCAGATACACACAGATGAACAATGCAGAAAGGTCCTTTTAATCCTTCTGCCCCTGCAGAGAAATGGCAGAGCTCCAGAGCCCACGTGAACACATGGAGATCCCTGCCCTTCAGGTGTTACAGACAAAGCACACCAAAGTATTTTCCCTTTGCTCCTTGCATTTGTGATCAGCACAGTACATACAGTATGCTGCTTCTCGCTGATCTATTTTTGCATACAATTAGGAAAATAACCTGAAGGTTTAATTTCCCTTCTTACCCAAAATATTTGAGCTTTAACAAAATATGTGTTTCCTTTCCACTAACTGCTGCACTTGCTGTGGGTATATCTACATTAGTCTTCAGCAAGATCTGTTGACATCTGTATATTTCCACATCACTGGAGAGGACTCAGCGGCGGCTGTTTCTTGGTCTCCTCTTCTTTGTAAACTTTGATTTCAGCCAGTTGAAGAAGCCACCTTTTGCTTTCAACTCAAACTCTACTGGGAAGTGGTCGCTCACCCCCAGTGCCTGCAAGACAAGAGCACAGGGGGTTTGGGAACCAAATACCCACACTCTTTCCAAACACTGTCCCAGTGGGTTTCACCGCACAGAGGGGAGGTGCACTATGACCACTGCATCACTTTGGGAGGATGCAATGGCTTTATGGCCAGGGCCATGTTCAAAACTGCCTGGGTACTATTGGCTTTATACTGTGTTAGTCCTTGTCCCACTGCTGCATAGGCCAGGCTGTGCCTACCTGCTCCTCGGTCATTTGGAAGTCCTTCTGGAAATCAAAGATATTGACAGACTGTGGCATGATGGCATGGACAAGCTTCTGCCCGCTGACCACGATCCTGCAAGGAACAAGGGAATGGGGTGCCATTATGGGGTGCCCAACCAGCGGCAGGCAGCACTGAGCTGATGGCCAGAGGGGTGGCCTTGATGCAGTCACAGCTGTCTATGGTTTGTCCTTACTGACGGGCCAGGTACCCAGAGATGCCAGCACCTGCTTTCTGCTCAGTTTGGCTCATTGCTGTCCTTGACAGTGAGGCACCTAAATGTCTTGGTGTGCATTGGCCTTGGAAGCCAGCATTATCTTACTTCTATCTAAACCCTCCCTAACAGTCCTGCAGAGTTCAAAGCTATACTTTCTGCAACACTGCATGGCAACAAGCCTGGAAAGTGCTTTGTGCTCCTGATTAGAAGTATTCAGACCTTGTTTCAGACCTCGTTTCTCCCTGGACACTGTTTTATCTTTGAAGGCCTCATGTGCATTTGCTTTATCTGACAGTCATTGATACCTTTTGATATATTTTTATCTCAGGGAGTCACAGTGAATGATTTGGTGGTGAGCACTTTACCTGTCATATGGGCAGCTTGTGCTTCTCTTCACTGTTGTGTCATTTTTGTCGCCGATTAGCCAGATGAATTCGGAGTAGGTCCTCAGCCGAATGTTCTTCCAGTGCTTTTGGGGAACATAGCTACATCCAGCATTAAAGTCCCCCATGAAGATGAAGTTCTGGAAGGTAGGAGGAGTTTCAAATGTAATCATGAGGACAGCTTTTCAAAAGAAGACAGCGAGGTCTTTTAGGGTCAATGGATGCTCCCAGTAGCCATTGCAGCTTGAATAGCAAGCACTCATTGGGTGTGCTGGGACAAGTCTAAATGAGGCAATGAAGATGTTCAGGGGGCTGAAGAACCTCTCCTATGAAGACAGACTGAGGGAGTTGGGGTTGTTCAGCCTGGAGGAGAGAAGGCTCTGGAGAGACCTTAGAGCAGCTCCAATGCCTAAAGGGGCTGACAAGAAATCTGGAGAAAAGCCTTTGGACAAGGGCCTGTAGTGATATTACAGGGGTGAATGGAAAGGGTAGATTTAGATTAGGTATTAGAAAGAAGCTCTTCCCTGTGAGGGTGCTGAGGCTCTGGCACAGGGTGCCCAGGGAAGCTGTGGCTGCCTCATCCCTGGCAGTGCTCAAGGCCAGGTTGGACAGGGCTTGAAGCAACCTGGTCCAGTGGAAGGGGTCCCTGCCCGTGGCAGGGGTTGGAACTGGATGAGCTTTAGGGTCCCTTCCAACCCAAACCAGTCTGTGATTCTATAATCCTTCTTTCTGCTGGGCACACCACCAAGTATGCTGATGAAACAACAGTTTTACTGTGAGATCAAGTTTAGTTATTAAAATGTGGTGATCTCAATGAAAATACATTAGAGACTCAAAATCTGGGGCTTGTTGTCAACAGTTTTAAGGTTACCAGGCTGTGAGTAGTGAATAGCATGCCAGGTGAGTCAGTGCCAAAGCTGCTGTTAGTAATGTGGATGTGGCAACTAACCTCAATTTTCCAGCGCTGTTTTACATCTAAATATACATCATAGAGCTCATCAATCTCCCGTACTGCTGTCTCTGGTGTGGTGTGTAGAGGGATTATAGCAAATTCTTTGACAGCTTAAAAACAAAGTAAAAGAACAGGGAAAAGTGTACTGGTCAAACACACAATGAATCACAAAGAAACAGAGACTGACTTGGAAGCAAGGAGGTTTGCCTGAAGAAGAAAAAGCTGCTGTTCTGGCTGTGGATCAGAGGCCATTGCTGTGTAATTGCATAGTGCTCACCACCAGCTGCTCAGTGAGGCTGAGCTGTGATGCGGTGAGGTGCTGTGTCAGGGCAAGGCAAACCCTGCTCCAACGCACACGGCAATAGCTGCTCCCATGGCTGTGCCAGTGACATGGAGCACATCCACCAAACCACTGCCCGTGGCAGCAGAAGAGGCTTTCCTGGGGCTGCAACATGCACTGAGCTGTGGATGATGCTGGAGGCAGCAGACCTGGAAGCAAAATGCTGCTTGTGCAAGGAAAAGCAGCAGGGGGTCAGGATATGGCCCCTCTCCTTAAGGGGTTATTTTGCTCCATAAGACTTGCCAGTGGGAGGATGATTTGTTTCTTAAAGGTCTCACCAGTTTTTGGAGAGTGGAACCAGATGGTGAAGGGCTCTCTGGAGAAGGCATCCTCATCCCCAGGCTGGGTGTCTGGGTACTGGTAGGTTTGTTTCACTGATACCAGGTGTTGCCTACAGCAGAATAAACAGGATAGGGGATGTCACGCTCATGGCTTGCTGGGACATGCCTAACTTTGACTCCGTGCTCTAGGCCATGGTCTGAGATGGATATAGCCACACTGGTGGCTCTGCTTGGGATGAGCCCACTGCCAGGCAGAGCCCATCCCATCCACATAGCCTGCATCTCTCCACGTCCCTTGGAGCAAAGCCACCACCGTGTCCAGCCCATTCCTACAGGGCAGGGCAGGGTAAGGGTCTGGCTTGTTGTCAAGGGGAGCTGGCTCACCGGTAGATGAAGGCATACTGCTCCTTGTAGCTCTTCCTCCCCAGCCTCTCGCTGACCACGCAGCGGTATTCCTCCTTCGGCCCCTTCAGCTCTCTGGAAGGAAAGTGATGTTCCTGAGTTTATTTCTGCATCCATGGGGGGGATGAGGAGGAGATAGTTTTGCCCAAGGGTATGGGATGTTGCCTGCCTGACCTCGGGGGGGGGGTTGTAAAGACAATAAACCCTTCACAGGACCTGCGGTCTGGATCTGTGCTCCACCGCTGGCTCTTTCACTCTGCCTCCTTCCTGCTTGTTGCTGCTCTGTCTCTCTTTCCGCTGGATCTCACATCCAGCCAGGTATATGCTGCTCATTCCTCTGGGCTGCCAGTCCAGGCAGGCAATCCCCAATCTGCAGCAATCCCCAACCCTGCAGACAGGCAGCTGCCCTGGTGCAGCGCAGTGGGAAGCTCTGTTTTTCCTTTAAGCATTATCTTTAACAGATTGAATCTAAGTTATTTTGATTTAAAAATACGTGTCCTACAGTGGTTTGGAGCTGGCTTTGCTCCTGGCCTTCTGCGGGGCTGCCAGGGCCTTGTCCTTTCCTTGATGGCTGGGACAAAGCCCAGACCCTGAGCTTTCACCCCAGTAAGGCAGCACTGAGCAGAGCACAGGCTCTTGCCAAGCTGCTTTCCCAACCTCTGCCTACTTGCCCGTAGCCACTGTACCTGGTGAGCTTCTCCACCAGGAGAGGACAAACCCGGTTCTTGTTCTCCTTTATTTCCATCAGCAACATGATGTCACAGCGAGAAATGATCTGCGAGGGGAAGGAGCAGAAGCAGTTTTGTATGTGGTGGGGTTTGGAGGGTTAGAAAGAGGTTGGACAGAAGTGGTTACTGGTGCGGGAAAGTCCTTTGTGGAAGAAGCAGCTCTAAGCCCGGGGTTGTGGGAGGGGGGCAGTGGCCTGAGCAGAGTCCTTCTGCTTTCAGAGCTGCCTCACATCCCCACTGGAGCTGGGAGAGGGAACTCAGGAGCAGAGCGGTTTCGGGTTTGTTGAAGAACTGCCCCTGCCCTTGGGGAGGAAGTGTGGAGGGGAAGGGGCAGTGAGAGCGGCTGCTGCAAGCCTGCTTTAACCCCAGCACTGCTGGGGTGCTGCCCTGGCACCCCTGCCCTCACCTATGGCTCCTCACGCTTTTCTCTCCTCCTTGCACTTTGCCACACTGGTTTCCTTCTCTGCTTCAGACCTGTCCTGCGCGCAAGCACCCCAGTTCCCTTGGTGCCCAGATGCATGTGGCAGGACCTTTTGAGGGGCTTTGACGGAAGCGGAATAGGGTCCATTATCAACCCACTGCAATGGGGTTCCATCCTTTTCCTGGTATAAGCACCCCGAGGGTCATACAGCTACATGTGCCATCCGAAAGCTGAGTGTGCTGTCAGCATTCATCTGTCCCTGTTTGTGCTGCAGCCCCTCTGAAACAGCCCATAGATCCCAAAGCAATCCTAGGTTTGAAATGAGGTCCCAGCACCTGTGGGCTGCAGCAGAGAAGCTGCAGGGTGCTGGGGAGGCTACCCCAGCCCCATGGCCATCACCAGGATCCCCATGGGAAAGCCCAGCTCACCCTGAAGCACAGCGCACCCCAGGGCTTCCTTCTGCCCATGGCTTTGTTGTGAGTGATTCCAAGGGGAAAAAAAAGGCTTTTTTTTTGCCCCCTGAAACATGCAGAAATCAGTATGTTGCCCATAGTGCTGATGGTATAAGAATGGTCCACATATGGAAACCCCTCTTCTCCAGCAGTTTCCAACGAAAGGATTAAAACCTAAACGGTGTCATTCCTCTTTGCTGCCTTTTGACATTTGCAGCCATCCCTCTAACACTGAGCACCACCTCCCCTCTCACTGTGGCATCTTGGAGGGCACCTGCAAA
The DNA here is from genome assembly GCA_002631895.1 of Agapornis roseicollis. Lineage (NCBI taxonomy): Eukaryota > Metazoa > Chordata > Aves > Psittaciformes > Psittacidae > Agapornis > Agapornis roseicollis. The sequence goes on from NDXB01012080.1 coordinate 73,686, forward strand.
AGCTGTAAATCCAAACCAAGGTTCTTTCAAAAAGCTGAGTTATCTTCAGCTGCTGCAGAGGCAGCCTGATGGTGAGGGTTTGCTCACAGAAATTAGCAGTCAGGCTTTTCACTCTAATACGATTCTCTCTGCTGTCCTGAGAATATGTGTTTAATTAGACAAGAATACCGTAGAATAACCAGCACATAAGCAAGGTCAAGAATGCATCACTAGCCAAAGCTCTCTGCATTCAAAGTCGAATTCACTTTTCCTGCACACAGAGGTTTTGCTTCTTTCCTAACTCCATTTCCAAAGCAAACAGCAGATGTTTTTTCTGTTCTATTCCCATGCAGGCTATAACAGCAGTAAACATCCTACTCAAACACAGGCTGACTTTTACTTTAAGAGAATGAAGTTATTTGAATTATTCACTCAATTTTAACCTGAAATTCAACTGTGAAAAGATAAAGTGCAAGATTATGCAGCTGGGAAATCCCCAGAAAACTCAATGTCTGTCTCATCCAGGCAAATGAACGTACCTTTACCACGGCATCCACAACTTCAGGTCTGGCTATTTTAGTTTCTCCAAAAGACCTCACATTGAAGGAGCAGATTCTTAGGCTCAGAGATGGGTTGAAATTCAAGAGCCAAAGCAAGATGAAGAGCAACATCTTCAGGGACCTGGACAAAATGAGCTGTTGTGAGGGTGCCTATAAATATCTATGCGTGTGTTTGTGCATCCGTCCCTTTGTGGCCGGTTGGGAGATCAAACTGAGCAGTCAGCTGTGTCAGTCATGAACATGAACAGGAATTACCATTTCCTCCTTTCCCTCACTTCCATCTCCCTGCGCAAAGCAGCATGGAGGCTTTGAACGTCTGCCAGGGGGAAAACCAGCTCTCCCAAGCCAATGTCCCCATCCTGGAGAAGCAACTGCTCCACCAGACTCCAGCATCCATCCCCATAGGGACGTCTGCTATGCCTGAACACCAGCCAGGAACACTATGGGCAGTGTTGGGTCAGGACCAGGCTCCCTGGGCCACCCAGGAGAGAGGTCAAGACCAGGAAATGGATGGGGTAGATGGTGAAAGGGTCTGGGAAGCAGCAGTGGGAAGAGGGAGGTTTCTGGAGGACACCAGTGGTGGGCACCAGAAGCCTCAGTGAGAGGTGATGGTGGTGGGACACCCTGAACGCAGTGGTTTTGACCATATCCATGTTTTGCTCTGCTTTTGCTGTGGTTGGAAAGTCACACTGTGGGAAAGCGATGAACCATCCATCCCCCCAGGCCACTCGCTTTTACCAGCTTCCACCTTCACACACAGCCATGATGCACCCTGCTGTGGGCCGCCCACATCCATGCACCCACAGCTAATGGGGATCTATGGCTCAGTGCAGTGCAGCCAATGGGAAGGTTCATGACACCGTCAGTGCTGTCCCCAAACTCCAGCCAAGTGTCCCCAGCACAGCAGTCTCAGGGTGGTGACCCAAGGTGTGTGCATGTGGGTCTGGCTCATGCTGTGTGGTGGAGGGGGGCACATGAGTTTGGCCAAGATGACACCCAAGTGAGGATGCTGCAGCAGGCATGGCTTTGTCACATTGTGTGGCTTTTGCAGGTGGACCATTCTCCTGATCTCCCTTACTCCTCCGCTGTGTGCCTGGGATGCATTTGTCAACAGGAGGGTTATAATGACAGGAGGTATAACAAACAAGAAGTCAGGCTAAACAGCGTCTTCAACTATCTTGGGTTTTATTCCCTCTGCTTACAGGTTCCTTCACATCCTCCCTCCTTTTCCTGGGTCCAGCCCTGCACCCACTTGGACCCCACTGCCCTGCCTGCACCAGGAGCTGCCCTACTGCCCTCCTGCTTCCTAATGAACACAGCAGCTTGGGAGCAGGCTTGTGACCCTCCTACATCACAGGGGTTGTGCTGTGCCTTCTCTCTGCTGGGCCTTTAATGAGCCAGCCTTGGGGAGGACAGGCTCTGGAGGAAACTAATAATGAAGAAGGGAAAGCAACAGCTTTAGGGGTTGTAAATCCCCTGCTTGACCTCACTAAAAGTACAGCATGAGCCAATGGTTTGCAACAGCAGCTGCAGCCTTGGGATCAGAGCCATCAAAACCCAGAGCTCTCCCCAAACCTAGACTTGCTTTGGCTACCCAGGCACCAAGAAGCATTTTTTTGTGGTGCCTATGAGGACTTTGACCCTGAACTGTGCCTTGACGATGTCTTGTTTGTCCCCAGGACTCACTTAACAGCCCTCCCCTACACCCCGGGTGTTATCATCAGACAGGCAGAGCCACCCTCTGCAGTGACATGGGGAGCTCATGCTCCTTTCTGCACCGTTTTATCTCTCTGCTTATTGCATTTTCCCTGTATGTGCTCTTTCCTCCATATCACACCATAAAACCCACTTGATGCCAGTTTGCGAGCCCTGCCTGTTCAGGGCTATCCTGGTCTTACACAAGACAAATGAAGCTGCTGGTGCAATCAGCCTGGGTTGGGTTTCCACCCCTACTCTGAATGATGCTAAGTGAGGAACATCACCTCCAGCTGAGCAGCACCTGTGGGAAGTTCCCTTATAAAGCTCCTTCTCAGCCTCTCCCTCCTCCCAGAAAAGAAGGGACAAGTGATGAGGCTGCAGTCAATGCCAAAGCCAGGTTGGGCAAGAGCTTAGAGCTGTTGAGTAGGTGCTGCTCAAGCTTTGCCTGCTCCTCCTCAGGGTGTTTCAGTCAAGCTTTGCTGACAGCCTGTGCTGTCAGCACAGGGGCTGTGACTGGAGCAGTGATTCAGCCCTCTGTCTCCTTCCTGCTCTCAGGTAGGTGCTGAGCGATGGATGGGGTGCGACGTGTCCCTATATCATCTGCCCACTCGGGGTCCCCATGCGATAGCAGGGTGCGATGGTCTGGCAGACATGGAAGGTTGCTCCTCTCCCCTCTGGCGCAGGCACTTCCTTTTGGCCGCAGCCCTGGCTGCCTCATGGGGCACCCGCAGCTTTGTTTGTGCTGGCAGCGATGGACTGAGGATTTCTGACGTTTCCTGTGCCTCTCTGGGAGACACCGAGTGAGCCCACATCCCCTTCTGCTCTGTGCAGGAGGCCTGTCCTGGGCTTGCAGGCATTCTGACTGAGCCCCAGCTTGTCAGCATCCCCATACGCCTGTCCCCACAGAGGAGAGCATGGGCATGGGGTGGTGTTGGGGTGTGAGGACCAGCTCCCCAGCTCCCACCACAGCTGTGTTTACCGGAGGACGGACCCATGTGCTTCCCTTCCCATGTGCCGGGCTCTGTGTTGGGTGTTCCTTAACTTTTGTTATCTCTACCTAAATTGCAGCTCTGTCAACGCTCGTTGTGGCGAGGGGAGGTCTGTGGGAGGAGCCAGCCCCAAAGTCACAAACATCACCATAAAAGTAGGCTCCTTTGGGCAAATTAAATGACCTTTGGGCTCTCGATGACTTTATCACAACCATCGGGCTGAGCATTTTATGGCAGTCTCCTGGAATTTCAAGTTAATGAGTAGTAAAGTACTAGGACCACATTGTCTTGCTGAAGTTCACCATTGGGCTGCAAATTGAGTCTGGTCATTTGGAAAGTGGCTTTGGTGTCAGTTTGATGGTGATAAGTGGCCTGCCCCTGGCCTGAGGGTTAAAATACATGGATTGCAAGATCTATGGTATGTTCTGAATCAATAGCAGCATCCTTGATACTTCATCCTCTGTTTATAATTCTGGAATACTAAGTTACTGTCAGAGCATAACTCATTTGCTGATATAGGACTCTGATAGGGCTTTCTTACTCAATTTAATACGTCAGGATTGCTCAAGTAGTGGATGTTGGGGGTGAAAGCCTGCCAGCTAAAGCAGTTCATGGAAAAATGCCTCATTGTGTTTCCAGTTTCTTGAAGCAGGCCACTTAGCTGAGGTGTAGGAGAGCCCACAGCAATCTGAAATCAAGGCTGTGACGCATGGCAATTAGAGCAGGCTTTGAAGTTATCCCTCCATAAATATATTGCAGCCACCGACAAAGAAGGGATTTCTAACAGTAAGTGCACCCTTATTGTTAGCAGCTAAAGCTGCAATTAGAATGTGTGTAACATGCATTAACTTTAAGTTAAGAAGGTATTATTAAAAGCTGTTAGCAGGCAGGTAGGGCTCGCTTCATAACCTTTTGAAACCCAGGAGCATTTGGATACGCGTTCGTCCCAGGTTGTGCAATGGAGCTGCTCAAGAGTGACGGGGCAGCTGCCTGGAGCCCTGCCTGCAGGGGTTATCTACCCCTGTGCTCACCCAGAGTGGGTTTGCAAACCCGGGTGAGCTGAGAGTTTCTCTGTACCCTGGGGGGTGGATTTTGGCAGCTGTATGTCAGCAAAGCTTTCCTTTGCTCAGGGCATGGTGAGGTGTTCCTCAGCAGCAGGTCCTGTGGGTGAGCTGTGGGGCCATGCTGGGTTTCTGGGGCATCTGCCTGCCTCAGTGCTTTCCCATCGGGATTGCTCATGGCATCGTACCACCGCGCCACCGCTGCATGAAAAGAAATAGATAGGGACGAGTCACCCTGGCAAGCCGAGTCACTTTGCCAAAGCAGTGTGCTGTCACTTGTTAAGGTTGCAAACAATCCCACTGTGCTCCCCAGGGATTCGTCACCTAGCAGTGGAAAATAACATGGAAGCCTTTCATCTGGTGGAGCAATGCTGCTCCTTAGTTTCGTGAGGAGCTTCACGTTCTCTGCAGCTACCCTGGCCTGAATCCAGGCAGAGCTTCCACCTTCCCATGGAAAACAAGACAGTTTATGTGCCTCGTTTCTGGGGTCAATAGGACAGCTCATCCTGATTATTTTTCTTATCTTCTCCTGTGGCTACTCTGATTCAGAAAGGCATTTTGTTTCTAACTGGATCATAAGTCATCCTCTGCCCTGCTCACAGCATCAAAACTGTGCTCCCATGCTGGGGTGAAGCCTGGCTCCTGGCGCTGGCATCAGGAATGAGGAATCCTGGCATTAGGACCGAGGGTCACGCTAGCTGGTGCTGGCTCCAAAGGGCTGGCAGCCTCAGGGGGTGACATGGGGTGACTCGGTCCTTGCCAGGGCTGCAGCTGTGCTGAGTTGTGTCTGTGGGCTGAGAGGAGAAACAAAATGCATGAAGCAGGTCACTGCAGGGGCTGGCTTTTAATTTGAGCTTGCCATGCTGCAGCCACCCCAGTCATGGCTTTGCAGTGTCCTCAAGGCAGTGCCCAGAGAGCTGCTGGGGCTTCCCCTCCAGCCCAGGGCTCATCTGCTCTCAATGGGATCAAGGAGCCCAGCTGTACCCTGCACTCCCCTATGGCCCCTGTACCACTGATAAAGCCCAGGGTCCCCTCTGCTGTGCTGGGAGGGAGGAGCAGCCCTGGTCCCTGACCAGCAACAGTCATGGTGCTGCCAACAGCCTCACTGCAGCCATGATCTGTTGAATCTGTGGCCTTGCCCTTGCGGTAGCTGACGCAGGAGAGCCTTGGAGATCCCTCCTTTCCCTATCACCACTAAAGGAGACACTTGATCACTCTTCCCTATGGCTGAGATTACCAGAGTGGGTTCCCCAGTAAGCTCATGCTCTCGATGTAAAACCACCGCAGGCTCCTGCTTTAGCTTCACTATTCTAAGAGCTATAATTTGCTATGACTGTTTCCAGGGGTTTTCCCACCAGGTGGCCTGGAATAACCATGCAGTAGGTAATCCATCCCTGGCATGAGTCAGCACTGCCCTGCATGTGCCCTGCGGGTGCCTCGGGTCGTGCATGAGAAAGTTGAACAAATAACCTGTGTTTAAAGGCTTGTGAAATACCTCCTATGTCTGCTTAGGTCATCTTAGTGGAAGCTCATTTTTGCTTAGCCTAGCTTGACTGGGAAGCTCTTCAAATAAACCCCTAAAAAAGCTGCATGAATCTGTGCCTGCCTTCCTAAAAACCAGGGCACCTAAACCCCTCCGTTTTGATTATACATTTCTTATGACAGCTCATGTTATCAAAAGCTTTAGGTTATCGTAGTAAACTCTGACCTGGAAAGCCCTTTATGCCAGTGCTTTCCTTGGCTTTCCAAGCCTGCCAGTCCAAAGGGACATCCTTTGTCAAAGTACACATCAGTAAGGTTTCACCTAAATTGCTTGCATTTAGTCAGGAGCTGATCTCATTTCCAATTTAATTAAGTTTTCTTATGTTTCTGGGCATATCTTAAAGGTGCATACTAACCTGATATGCAATCCAAGGGGGATGAAAGTAAATTGGCTCATAGCAGAAGGACTTGGACAGCAGTTGTAAGAAAAACTAAAGCAGATTTTAAATGTAGGTTGAAATACAGCTCTTGAGAGCAAACAGTGTTATCTGTCGGAAGAGAGGGCAGGTAACAGGCTTGCAACCTAAGTGGCGGGCTTAAAAATCCTGTTTCAGGTGTAAAAGTATCAGTGCGATGCTCTGATTTCAACTTTGTGTCCTTTCCATGGGAAGTGTGGCAGAGCTCTGTGCTCCCTGATTGCAGCCCTGTGCCAGGATCTGGGGAAGGGGAAGATGCCCCTTGCTCCCCAGGCTTGCTCGCAGGCCTCCTGCAAGGGGGCTGTGCACTCTGTGTGGGGTGTAGTGCTCCTTTCCCCTTTATATCTCTGTGGCAGTTGTACCACGTTCCCCTTAACATCCTTGTAAACCCTGTTGTATCTACCCTTGCATCTCCCTGTTGTAAGCCTTTGCAGCCATATTGCATTCCCTTTTTTATCCCTATGGCACCCCCATTGAGCAAATTCCATAGCCTCATTGCATTCTCCTAGTACCCCTGCTGTGTCTCCTTTGCATACCCCTTTACATCTGTGTTGCATCCCTGTTTCAGCTGCATTGCATTCCCCACTGTAACCCCTTGCACCCCTGTCAGGTCTCCCCTTGCACTCCCTGTTACATTGCCTCTTGGACTGCTGTACTGCATCCCTGTTGCAGCCATGTTGCATTTCCTCTTGCACCCCCAATTGGAGTGATAGCGAATCCCCTAAGCATCTCACTGCATCCCTATACATCTGCCTTGCATTTCCTCTTTCACTCTTGTCGTATCCCCCTTGTACTCACGTTGCAGCATCTTTGCAGCCCCCTCCCATTCTGTTGTTTCCCCTTCATGTTCCCTTTGCACTTCATTAAAACCCTCTTGCAGCCTCCTTGCATCCCCTTTGTGTACACCCTATTGCAAGTGTGACTTGCAACCCTGTGGAAACCCTATTACGTCCCATAATCACACCCCAGTCTTGCTGCAGCCCAATTGCATTCTCCCTTGCACCCCCACTGAAGTGCCATCATATCTCCCTGTTGCTCCTCTGCTGTATCCCCCTTCCATCTGTTGTACCCCCTTCTTGTACCCCTATGGAANGCATTCTCCCTTGCACCCCCACCGAAATTGCCATCATATCTCCCTGTTGCTCCTCTGCTGTATCCCCCTTCCATCTGTTGTACCCCCTTCTTGTACCCCTATGGAAGCTCCATTATATCATCCCTATTGCACCTCCATTGCATCCCCTCTTGCACCTCCATCCAAGTCCCATTATATATCCCCATTTTAGCCATCTTTGCAATATATCCCCATGTTGCATCCCTTCCAGCCTTCTGGTACCCCCTTCTACCCTCACAGAAGCCCCATTATGCCGTCCCACTGTTCTGGCCCCTCGGCCCCCCACTGTGACTCTATTGCATCCCCACCTTGCACCCCCATTGAACTCCCATCACATCTCCTGTTACAGCTCCACTACACCCCCACTTCCATCCCTCTTATACCCCTACTTATTTCCTTCTGGAAGCCACATTACGTCCTCCCTTGCCCCCTCACTGCAGCCATATTGCACCTCCCCCTTACACCCCTATTTCACCTCCCCCTTACACCCCTATTTCACCCCCTTGCACCTCATTGTATCCCCTCCACATCCCCCCTCGCAGCCCTCCCCCCCCCCCCCCCCCCCCCCCCCCCCCCCCCCCCCCCCCCCCCCCCCCCCNGCGCCACATCCCCGCCTCGCCGCGCTGCGCCCCCGCGGAGCCGCACCGGCGCGGAGGGACGGAGGGAGGGCGCAGCGGAGCAGCCGCGTTTCACCGCTCCGCGCTGCCATTGCGGCCCGGCCCGGCTCGGATCGGATCGGATCGGCACGGTGAGAGGCGGGGACGGGGTGGGAGGCTGACGGTAGCGATGGTAAGGCCGGGGGAAACCGGAGGGAGGATGCCGGGATGGCCTCTGGACCACCCCGCTGTAGGTCCCCAACCCTGGCATCACTGGAGGAAGGGAGGGAGAGTGGGCAGGTCAGGATCGAAGCCAAAATACATGAAATAATGTCAAATGTGTATATTTTAAAAGATTTGATCAATTTTCGTTAAAATTTCTGCCCCCCCAGTACTCAGGAAATGGGGCATGAAGGGCGGCAGAGCGGCGCTGCATCTCGGCTGCTGCTCTTTGGAGGATGCCATCATTTTGCTGGAGGAGGTTACTTTGGGGCAGAGGGGATGCTGTGTGCTGGGAGAGGGGACCTGGAGGTGGTCCCTGGTACCTCTACTCCATCCCTCCCCCCCCGGAGAGGGCTAAGTCCGGGTGCACTCGTGGCATGAGCTGTGCCGTGCATCCTCGGCTGTGTGTATGTGCGGCAGGACGGGGATGGTGTCAGGGTCCGGAAGCAGGACGGGCATGGGATGGGTTTGTAAGCCGGCAGCTGGCTGGTGGCACAGCCTGCTCCGGGTGTGCTTCTCAGCCGCCTTGTCCCTAGGCTGGCTGACAGTGATACTAACAGCTTGTCCCGGCTTGTCCCAAGTTTGGGGTGCAGCAGCAGCGATGGGGACCAGCCCAGCTCACATTAGAGCCATGTTGCACAGATACACTCAGGTTAGAGATGCATGGCTTGTGAAACAGCACTGCAGAAATAATGATCTCATTTCTGCCATCTATAAATAAATGAAGGTGAGAGGGCATGTTTCCTACTCCCAGCCCTCTGGAGGCTGGATTAAGATTGAGAGCTGGCTGGCCGATGGACAGCTCTTTCAAATATTAATAGATCTTAAATTATAACTTCACAGTGACTCTCATCTAAAAGGTCATGGTACAAAATATACCACTAAGAAACTTTGTAATATTAGTTATGTTGTTGTTTATAGTCAATATTGTATTTCTGGCTGTTGAGGATGCCAGGGGGAAATGGATTCCAAGGGAAATGTCTCACTTGCAGGTTTTGGGTTTTTCTTACACAGTTAGCTGTGTGAGATGGAGTTTCTGGGGGCCCCATCTCAGACACTGAAGCCTCCTGTTAGCACCTGTCCTGGGTCCATCCTGTTACCTCAGGTGGCTTGTTTGGGGGCTCCTTCATTCAGGTGGGACACAGGGGCTGTGGCTGAGATGCTGGTTTGGCATCTGCCCTCTCAGGTGCTCATCCCGCTTGGCCTTATCGCCACAGGGATCACAGCAATTATCAGACTTGCCTAACTGATGTTTGTGAGTTAATTTATGAGGTACTCAGAGATCCTTCCAAGAAGCAGTAGCAATGTTTAGGGCCATCTGCTGTGACTCTTGGTCACAAGGCACCTCCAAGTGATGGACGAGCCGTAGTCTGAAGACTTACAGATGTTACCATGGAGTCACTTTTAAGCCCATGATGTCTCTCTAGCTGGTAGCAAAGGATTGTGCTTGGGGCAGTGTTGCCCACTCCTGTCCCTTGGTACCTGCTGTAGCAGGGAGGGTGAGCAGTGCCTGTGCAAAGCACCATCGCACCATGGCTGATGTTCTCGCAGTGCTGCTGGGTGCAGAGGTGGCTTTATGGGGCTGGAGGTGCTGAGGGTTGGGGTGATGGTGGCAGCCTCTAACCATGGAGCTGGGCCTGCTGGCATTTTCCTTCTGAGCACCTCCATTGCCATGGAGATCGATGATGATGCTCTGCCCATGTAAGAGGAGGCTTGGCCATGCCATGGGGCTCCCTGGGTACCCATGGCCAGAGGGGGCCCTGAACAGGGCTGGCTGGATACACATGGCCGGCATTGGGTGCTGGGGCTCACGTGGTGAGCAGTGGCTGCCATGGCCCTGCCGAAACGGGAGCCCTGCAGGGTGCCCCTGGCCCCGCAGCCGTGGCACAGGGGATCTGTAGGGGGGTTTCTGCTTCAAGGCAGCCCTGGGCACTCGTATGGGGGGGGGGGG
>NDXB01012080.1:83880-97233 GCA_002631895.1 Agapornis roseicollis
GGGGGCGGTGGGGGGGGGGGGGGGGGGGGGGGGGGCTCCGGTGCTCCCGCTGAGCCTCCGGCGTGATTTTTCCATGGCCAAAAGCTGCTGGCGACTTCAGGCCAGTGTTTTCCTGCCTCTCCAGTAATTTCCTGCGGCTGCGCTAGGATTCAGCCCGACTCGCACAGGGAAGGCTCGGGGAGGGGAGGCACTGGGAGCGCTTGGAAAATTACATTTAAGACGAAGAGGAAGGAGATAGGAAGCAGCTTATCTGGCTTTGTTCTAATAGCTGTAATCACCTGAAGCGCAGCCATGAGCCTTGTTTTGCTGGGGGCTGTGCAGCCCTGCCGCGGCGGGGACTGCTGGCGCTGGCTCTCCCCTCTGCACCGCGCTGGCTTTCGATTCATCTCGGATGGCAGCTTGCACTTTGTTCCTGCTTGGAACAAGTGCCCTCGTTGGGCTTTATTGTACAAAAGACTACGTTTACATAAACAGGGGAAGGGTTGGTCACAAGGTGAAGATGAGGCGATTTGAAGGGAAGCCAGTGGCTTAAATACCCCAAACTCACTGTCCTCAAACTCGCCGTGTCACCAGCTACAGAGCCTGAAAGGAAGAGAAAAGCAGAAGTGTGATTTTTAACCTTTTTTTTCCCCCCTCTTCTGACAGTGTTTTCAGACACTGCCTCTACCCACAGTGCGCGGGACCTGTGCCGAGAGGAGGAGGGGATCTCTGCAAAGTAAGCTGGGCTTTTTAAAGGCTTTTCCCTTGTTCTGCTTTCCAAGAGCGGTAGAGGCGGTGACCCCGTGCTGGGAACCACAGGGGTTCCTGTAGCCCCACGCTTTTCCCTAGCTGCAGCCTTCTCCTGCTATGGGATGGGAATGACGCAAATCTTCTGTGCCTCCTTTCTTCCCAGTTTTAGTGACACAATGAAAGGCAGCGAGTGCTCCCGGGTGGGCTCCCGAGCCCCCTGCTCTCACATACGCAGTTCATCTGTTGCACAAAGTGTTCAGCTAGGCAGAGATCAAAGATCGTTCTGCAGAACGCTAATGAAACGAATAATGGTGTGTTGTTGGGGCTTGAAAAAGGAAATGAGGTTTAGCTTTGAAAAGGAGGTGCCTGGTGGAAATATTTACACAGTTCCTCAGATTTCAGTTATTCCCATTTTCCCTGGGGAGCGAGGGCAAACCTGGCTGCTGCTTCAGAGGTTCTGTTGTTTTAATTAGTCATGTGTAAGGTGGGGGGTTGTGATGGCGCTGGAGGGGGAGAGGATGTGACTGCAGCGATTCTGTTCCTGTTTCACAGCATAACATACAAGATGCCACATACTGCCATGAGTCTTGCAGGAAGCAGGAATTAATCTGCCTGTCCTGGCATGTTAAAATGGGGGGGTGGTGGCTGGTGGGAGACCAGGCATTGAGGAAGTTTCGTTTTATGAATGTGTGTCAGAAGAGCTAGTGCCGAAGAGAGGGCAAGGCGTAAGTTGGTTAGCAAGGGGAATTAGAGGAGATGTGTGTGCCACAGGGTTTAATCTCTTAATGAGAATAATATCTCCCAGCTGCTCGTGGTGGGGCGAGCTCAGGGACAAGAATGGCGTTGCATGAAGAGTCGCCCTTGTACCATGTGTCCTCTGCCTGCTTCATCCCCCAAGATTTGTCTGAAGGATGCTCGGGAGCCAGGACGGGAGCCTGTGATTGACAAGTGCAAAACATCCGTGGGGCAGGAGAGAGGATGTGGGGGTGGGGATGAGTTTGTCTCGGCTAAGGGCTAGTCACCAAGGAGCACCCTGCCAGGTTGTTTCCTTCAGCCCCCGAGCCCATTAATAGGCTCTGCTCCCTTGATTAGTTCGTGCCTGTGCGGAGTGGTAATGAGAGCCGGGCTCAAGCCATCAATTCTAGGTCAGTGGTTGTGTGCTGGGGATTTGGGACCGGGCAGGGGGAGGGGAGCAGAGCTGGAGATGGACACCTGCCTCCGAAAAGAAATGTAGAGCCTCTGTTACACAGCCCTGCCTGCACCCCTGGGGCACTGTGCTGCCTGCATTTGTAAACTGCCCCAAGGGCCCTGTTGTGCTTAGTTGCCCCAGATGTGGTTCGTGCCTGTTAGGAGGCTCATTGCGTGTTTGAGATGTGCTCTCCTGAGAGATTAACATTGCAGTATTAGATCCATCAAGGAGACAAAAGAAATAATTGAGTTATTAAAAGTGAAAGACTTGTCTGTGGTCCTGCCTGGTATCCTTTGCCTCTCACAGAGCTGCTTTCCTTTCTCCATGGGAGCAGAGGGGGTGTACTATGTATAGCATTGACTTGTCATCATTTCTGGTGTTTAATGCCTGATCCTTCCCTAAATGCATGCAGGTGAGGCCAGGCAGTGAAAACCAGCATGGACCTGGATGTACTGAACATGTTTGTCATCGCCGGTGGCACCCTGGCCATCCCCATTCTGGCCTTTGTGGCCTCATTCCTTCTCTGGCCCTCAGCGCTTATCCGCATCTACTACTGGTGAGTTCTTAGCCCAGCTGCTCTCATTTCAGCCCGGGGGTGGAATTACTGCTGCTCCCCAGCCAGTCCCCACACGCACGCAGGCGCATGGGGCTTATTGCAGAGAGCCCGTGGGCAGCGAGGCAGTGTGGACAGAAGGGGGTGTTCGTGCCCATGATGGCAATTGCAGTGGGTGAGATGGTGTTTCCAGGAGCTGTGTGGAGCGTTGAGCATCTCTGGGAGAAGAAACCGGCATTTTCTCAATGCATTTTTGCTGCTGAGGCTTATGAGCGCAGGCTCGACTGGGCTGCTGGCATCTTGCTGTCCTGCAGCAGGGCTTCTGGGCTGGCAGCTGCTGCAGCACCGGCTCGCAGGATGTTTCTGGGTTGTTTTCCCCGAGGACAGGGCTGTGGGTGGGAGAGGAATCGCGGCTGCTGCGGGCCCCCAGCCTGGTGACCTCCCACCTCATCAATGCAGCTGTCAGCAAGGGTGTCCTTTGCTCTGCCGTGGGTCCCTGGGCTCATGTGCTACTTCCTGGTTAACACCCTGCTTGGCTGGCACGGACTTTTCCCTTGCTAGCAGTTACAGATAAGGCTTTTCTCATTTTCTCCCTCTCTTCTGGGCTCCAGCAGCAGAGAAGATGGAGTGATGCTTTTCCTGACCCCCTTGCATCTCATCCTTTCTGATACCAGGAGGCAGGCCCTACATCCTCCATCCTTCCATCCTCCTCTGTCCCTGGAAATCAGTGTGTTGGCAGCTTTCCTGTCTGGATTTGTTGCAGGGGAAAGCTGGAATAACGCTCCCTTCAGGAGCTGGGGCAGTGTCTCATTGCCTGGTGCAAGCAGCAGCAGGCAGCGTGGCAGGCTGTCCTCACGTGCTGCTGGCAGATGGTGGCTCCTGCAGTTCTGCTTGCGGGGTGCTTCCAAATCAGAGTGACCTCCTGTGAGAGGAGGACATTAGCCCACCCCAGTGCTCATGCAGCAGCATGATGAAACCTGTTTCTAACAGCACATTTATTAGCAACCGTTTAATCACAGCATCTGGAGGCTTGAGAAAGGAGGGAGGATGGGATGAAAACCCCAGTGATTAGATTGACACAGGGGAGAATTTCTTCCTGTTGTGTGTTGCACAGGGAGGCCAAACGTTGTTCTTCACAGGAGAGCAGGGTCCTGCCAGAGACGTCTTCACTGCTGCCCAGGGCAGATCTAGATGGTACCGGGTTTGTCAGCGGGTGTTTTTGTTTCCCTTTGGACATAGAAGTGGTCAGTGGAAGCCAGGGAGGACCCTGATGTACCTGATGGGTTCAGAGGAGGATCGCCAAAGGGATGCTGTTGCACCAGAGCGGAGCCTTTGGAGGTCTGCAGGAAGGGGTGGCAGGACAGGGAAAAGGAGGTGCAAAGGGCTGAGTTTTGGGGAGCTGGGTTGAAAGGGAAGTGAGGAAGACCCTGTTGCCTCATCCTTCAGAGTTGCAAAGTAGGGGCTGAATGTAAATGCACCATGGGTAGGTGGGTCTGTGTTCAGCTGAGGGAGGGAGTGTGTGAGTGGGGATCAGCAGGGATGTTTTCTTTTGAAGGATAAGGTCCCTCATCTCTCTTTCTTCCAGCATTTCTGGAAGGATCAGCTTCTTGCAGGAATAACTGTGGCGTTGTGTCTGTAAATGGGCTCCTCTTTTCTTCGGGTCATCGGAAAAAGAAGAGTGTGCTTGCCTTTCACTCTTCCTTTCCTGTTTGCTTCTTTCCGAGTTACCTTTGTGGAGGGAAAGCTGTTGTGTTTCCCCATCAGCAGCGGTAGGAAAGAGGGCAGGCAGCATTCCGTGCTGCTCCCCCCTTTCAGCCCCATGCAGCTTTTCAGCATCCCTCCTGGCTGGTCCCTGGGGACACTTCTCCCTTCTCCCACCACTCAGTGCCCTCTTCTCCTCCTTGCCGCTGCTCTGCGTGTCCTCAGCCAGCCCGGGCAAGGGTCACGCTGGGCTCTTGCCACTGATGGCCTTGCTCCCTCCCCTGCTGCTAATGCGCCTGTATGACGTCCAGGCTGACCCCGGCCCGAGCCTGCCTGCACTGCTGCCAGGGGTTAATCGGTTGAGCCGCTGCCGCTAAGCGCGTTAACACCTCGCGAGGGATCAGTGCGGCTTTGCACAGATTATTTTGCCTTCTCCTGAATTGATCCATCAGGATCAGTTGCTAAAAATGTTATCATCTTGCCCATCGGCAGTTTACACCGGTGCCTTTGAGGCGAGGGCTCTTAAGACACTTATTAGGGAGAAATTCACCTCTCCTTGTAGGACCAGCACAGAGCTGAGATGCTGCTTAAGTCCCACTAACTCCCTCTAAAAAAGAGATTATGCTAAAAGAGGATTGCCCTATGCATAAGCTTTGAGTGGGCAGAGAGCTAGGACAGCCCAGCAGTGTTGGTGACCTCGCTCTTGTGTCTCAAATAAATACTAGTATCACATATAAAAGTATTTGCCAGTATCTTGCCTATCAAGAGCAGGCCAGCAGTTATCTTGAAAAGGTTGACACCTGAGCACAGGGGAAATGCAGAGGAAGTGAGCCTATTCCTCTGTCTTGGACTGCACATACACATCATGTGTCTGAAGTGATACCGGTAATCTCTGTCCAGGTCTCCTCTGGGCAGCAGTTTCACTGCATCCTCTTCAAGCAGGCTGGAAGCACACACTGCAGGAGCCATCTGCCTCTGCTTTCAGAGGGACAACCTGGGCTTCCCTGGAGTTAACCCAGGAGTGTTGGACCCTGTGTAAGGATGGTTCCTCTGGTCCTCTGTGTGTGTGTCAATACATTTGAAAGATTGCATAGTTGTAATTTTGGAACTGGGTCTCTGTGTTATTCCTGGGTAACACAGTTGTTTTGGCTGGGATTCAATATGCTTGTTTGTGGAGTCCTGTTCTGCCACTGATGTGGGACTGTGTCCAAATAAACCTGTGACAGATCCACCTTACCCACCTAGAACAAGTGCCTCCCTTGGCCTGCACATCCTGAATGCTTCCTCTCCCCTCATATCAACCTTTGGGCATTTTCAGTTTCAGGGTTGCTATTTTGGCCCGTTTCCACTGCCAAATCAGTTGGTTAGGGTCTTTTTGTAAGTTTTAAATAAACAAAAGTGTCTCCACAAGCCATCTGCAGTGCAGCCACGAGCAGCCAGCTGCCAGTACTGCACCTGTAAGGGACACATGTAATCCAGGGACCAGATGCTCAGGATTAATCCCAGTTAGTCGCAGACAGTCCTATGACATGAGCACAACCTAACTGGCTTTAGCAAACTAGCCAGTCTGAAGCCTGAGTTTGAGCTTGCCACCTGGTTTATATTGCCACTGGGTCCTGGTCTTGCCTCACTTACTGGTATTGTTTTCTCCTTGTTTTCCAGGTACTGGCGCCGAGCCTTGGGTATGCAAGTTAGATATGCAAACTACGATGACTACCAGTTTTGTTATTCCTATAGAGGGAGACCTGGATACCGACCATCCATCCTGATGCTACATGGGTTCTCGGCCCATAAAGACATGTGGCTGTCCATAGTGAAGGTGGGACTGCATTTCTACCGTGTTGCTACTTTGTGAAAGTTGATGGTCCTGGGCCTGGGGGAGGTGAGGACCCAATGGTTGTGTGTATGGGATGTGGCGATTGCTGCAACGTGCTGGAGACACCATTCTTACCTCTGCGCTCATTGCTTGTTGGATGCCTTTCATCCCTGTGACATGCAGAGCTGCAGGGGAAGAGCAGTATGTACCTGCCTCCTTCATGGGGAGCAAGTCTTGGCTGTGGTTTCTCATCATGTCATCCTTGGTACATCAGCCGACTTACTCTGGTGCATGAGTAACCAGGGGCTGCTAGGAAGAGAGTGACTCTGTGCTCCCACCCGTGATCACCAGTTCCCATCCCTGGGCTTTGCAGCAGATTTCCTGCACCATAACCACCCCTGGTTTGTTTCTGCAGTTCCTGCCAAAGAACCTGCACTTGGTGTGTGTTGACATGCCCGGGCATGAGGGCACGACCCGCTCAGCCTTGGATGACTACTCCATTAGCGGACAAGCTAAGAGAATACACCAGGTAAACCCCCAGCATTGCATTGCCTCTGCAGACGGATGCAGGGACTTGAGGGTTGTAGGGAAATGAGAGATGCTGCCTCATGTAGCCCCACTCCTTTCCCTCCCAGGCAGGCAGAGCCACCAGCCTCAGACCATTGAGTTGCATTTCTCTAATGACCCCCATGCTTGCTCTCCCCTAACAATGCTCCTTCTGCTCCCCTGCCAGTTTGTGGAATGCATCAACCTGAACAAAAGGCCCTTTCATCTTGTTGGCACATCCATGGGGGGAAATGTTGCCGGTGTCTATGCTGCTCAGTACCCAGAGGACATTTGCAGCCTGACCCTCATCTGTCCTGCAGGTGGGCAATGAAGGGGAGGTGAGATGGGCAGAGGGCACACAGGAGCCGGTGTGAAAGTCCAGAGCAGTGTTGGAGGCACATGAGGCTTTTAGGCTTTTGAACTAATTTATATTTACAGTCTGAAAATCTCTGCAGGGCACATGAGGAAATCACAGCCTTGTATTGATTGCACTTCTCCAGGACTTTGGAATTTGCCCCACTGTGCCTTTGTGGGACTAGAGCTGAGATTAGGGCAAATGGCACAAATCCTGCTCTGGGGAAAATGCCTTTTCCCTTTGATGGCAGGCATTTTACATGGCATGTCTGCAGCCTCCCCAGTCTGGCCTCTTGAGAGCCCTGGTGTGCTGTGGAAGGCTGGGGCTTCAGGAGCCAGAGAGCTCTGACCCCACATGTTTGGGTCCTCTGAGTGGGGAGAGTGCTTGGTGGCTGGGTATGGGTCAGTGGGGTGCCCCTGTGCCCATGCAGCACCTCTCCATCCCCACCACCCCCATGACCAGGGGCTTGGGAAAGCCTGGGCATGACATGATACAGGAGGCATGGGGAGCTTTTCTGCCGGGAAGGGCTTTGCTGCATCCCGGTTGTCATGGCAGCTCCTTCCCCATCCCACACAAGGAAAGCAGCTCCAAATAAGACACAAGTAATGAAGCACAGTGAACGTTACCTAGCTACCAGGCTCTGGGGGTGGCAAGGTGGGGGTGGCTCCTCTCTGGAGAGGGGTTGGCTGCCTCCTTGGGTCTTTCTGGATGTAAAACCTGTGTGTAGGGGCTGCTGTTTAGAGTTAAGCTGCTGGGGGATTTTCCCCATAGTGGTGCCTACAGAAGGGGCATCTGAAATATTCTGTTTGAGCCTGCACTGTGGCAGGCTGGGTATGGGCATTACTGTCTGCATCTGCTGGCTGCATGAAAAATAACTCCTATAGCTTTTGCCAAAGAATTCATGAATGTCTACAGGGAATATACCTCATGTTGCGTCGAGGGGCTTGGTGGTGTCAAGCCCTGGAGCATCTCTGGGAGCACATTGAGGTGCTATGTGTACAGGTTGTTTTTCTTCCCCTCTTTTTCATTGTTATGTATTTTTTAATGAGTGACAGGCAGCAGGCCAGAGAAAGCGATGAGGGAGGTTGGTACAGCGATGAGGGAGGTTGGTACAGCGATGAGGGAGGTTGGTACAGCGATGAGGGAGGTTGGTACAGCGATGCTCTGCCTCTGGGGGTCTCATATGGGTTTTAGCTCTTGCCCCTTTCCTCCATCAACACAGGTCTGCCAAGCACCACTGACAGCAAGTTCATTAAGCAGCTCCGGGAGCTGCAGGAGTCCGAGCTCATCGACAGGATCCCTTTAATTCCCTCGACACCCGAGGAGATGGCGGACATGCTGAAGCTGTGCTCCTATGTGCGCTTCAAGGTGCCGCAGCAGGTGCGGAGCCCGGGCTGGCTGCAGCGGCTGGGAAAGGGGGGTTCAGAGGTGGAGAGGGGTTTGCTTCTCCTGGAGCCTGCACGATGGAAGGTGAGGTGGTGCCAGGAGTGGAGCCAGCACCGCTGTTCCCCTGTCAGCCAGGCAGGACACCCCTGGCACCGCTTCCATCGCTTTCCCTTTAAACTCACTTTTCCCACTGAAATTCTCCCTCCCCCGAGGTCTTTGGCAGCAAGCTGGGATGTCAAAGGGTTTTTAGGCAAATATGGCTGGCAGGAAGCATTAAATAACTGAAGAGGCTGTTGTCCAGCTCGGGGGGCATTGTTTGTGGCTTTTTTTTAGCAAAAGTAATGGAAATGTTGTTCCTCTATTGTCTGGGAAGAGGAACTTGGCAAGGAGCTGGCCATTAAGCTGGTTTTCCTTAGGAAGTCTGGGATGAGTAGATTGGAGAGTAAGAAAAAACCATAAGGGAACATCCTTCTGGCAAAAGAATAAGAGAAGCAAGAAAAGCACAGTCATGGCTGAGGTGTGCTGCTGGCTGTGGGTAGCCGGCCTGGGGGAGAAACTGGATCTGCATCATAAAAGGCAAAAATACTTACTGCTGAAATACGTGTTACTTAAGCGCAGTTGTGAGAACCAGACGTGAACAGGAGGATGCTTGTGCTGGGGCCAGGCTGTGCAGGACACATCGGGGTGGTGAGGGAATGGTCCAGGCTGCCTGCCATGCTCTTGGGTGTTCTCAGGAACGCTCAGCCCCACGCAGGCTCCCCCTCAGCAGCTCTCCTCTGCTCCCCTGCAGATTCTCCAGGGCCTTGTTGATGTTCGCATCCCACACAATGACTTCTACAGGAAACGTAAGTGTGTGGCAGCAGCCCCTCACCGGGCTTTCCAGCCAGACCCGGGCCCCTGGCCCCATGTCCCCTGCCTGCTGCTCAACCCCAGCACACCCCTGCTGCCTTGCTGAGGATGGGAGGGCGCAACGTCAATAACAGGTTTGGGGATGCACCTTGGTCGCTGGTAGCAGTGCATTGCCAGCCCCATAGGCAGTGGGGTGGCTGCTTCACCCTCACCCTCCCAGCTTGGTAAATCAGTGCTAATACCTACAAGGAGGTGGGCTTGGGAGAGGGTCCTTTCACTGCAAGGACAGCCCACTGGGGCTCTGCATGTCATCCCTATCTGGGTTTCCCAGTGAGGGGACACTAGCAGGGCTGACCTGCAGGGGCCCTGTGAAAAGGGAAGGCAGAGCATCCCCCTGGTCAGCCTGACTGTCCTCTTGTCCCCTCTAGTGTTTTTAGAAATTGTAAATGAGAAGTCCAGGCACTCTCTGCATGAGAACATGAGCAAGATCAAAGCGCCAACGCAGGTCATCTGGGGAAGGCAGGACCAGGTATGCAGCCCCGTTCTCTTTACCCACAGCACCACATTTCCATCTCTGCCCATGCCCACCCACAGGGACACAGTGTGGTACATACATGTTCCTGTCCCCTATACAAGGGGCTCTGTAAATACAAGAGGGTAAGCATTTCCCATGACTCCTTTGCACTGAGCTGGCAGTCAAAAAACATCTAAGAGTACCCAGCTGTATGAGGAACCAGATACCATGCAGCCTCCCTGCCCCATCCCCAGGCATGGGTACCATGAGATGGAGCTGGCATCACAAGGACTGTGTCCACGTCCCTGCTCAGCATCTCACTTGAGCTTGCAAAGTCAGCTCCGATGAGGTTTCTATGGTGTCCAGCAAAACCCAGCTCTGCCTGTAGGACTGACTGTGTTTTCCCCTGCCATCCAGGTCCTGGATGTTTCCGGTGCCAATGTTTTATCGAGCGCTATCCCGGACTGCCACGTGTACATCCTGGAGAACTGCGGGCACTCGGTGGTGGTGGAGCGGCCCCGCAAGACTGCCAACCTCATCCTGGAGTTCCTGGCGCTGCTGCACAGCACGGACAACAACAAGAAGCAGGCATGAGCGCAGCGGGGAGCCAGGCACCCACTCTGGGTCTGTTAAATTGTAAAGTACTGCAGCTTTGATAAGTTCTCAGGGATCTTGTATGAATCGGGTTGAATGTGCCAAAGTCCCTGAGGAAGGCTGAATCAGAATCACTGATACCTAAACCTATAGCACCGCCAGCACAGCGACCTAGGGGTCATTGAGCATCCTCCGTAGATACAGGAATGGAAGCAGAATCTCTCCCTTTTCTACTTAGAGATAAAGTAGAAATGAGCTGAAATCAACAAGCGCTAGCCATGCCGTGTGCTGAAGCTCCTTACGCAGCGGCCCATCTTACCCAAGTTACCAGCACGTAGTTGTTAATGACTTTTACCTAAACTATATAAGTGTAGGAAGGAGGAAGAGTCCTGGACCGAGACTTACCATATTTCTACTACTTAGAGTCCTGTCACGTTGCATGCTGCCGTGCTGTAAGAGAACCCCAGTGCTCCAGGCGTCTGCTCGAGTGCTCTTTGTGTAGCTCCTTAACTCGTGATTTATGCAGAAAACGACAGAAAACTTCATGCGTAGGAGTCCAATGACTGTATGTGCAAAATGTTTACACTTTGAGTGGGTTTTCTAAATCCCTGAACAGCTCCTGTGTATATGTAATGCCTTAATGTTGCCCAGGGTACGGCGTCCACGCGCAGCCTGCCTTGCCCATGGGATGGTTCCCCCTGAGGGTGAACATAGCGAGTCAAAACTTGGGATGCAGATGGTGGCGTGTGAGCCAGAGGGATGGAAACTATCTGGGGTGATTCGGCCCCTGAGCCTGAGTCAGCAATAACCCCGTGGGCAGGGTGCAAGTCAGCAAACTCGGGCAAACTCTTGTCTCAGCTCTTCTGTCACACCGCGCTGCTGAACACGTTGATGTAAATAGCGACTTTCTTAATGAATTCCATGAATTCTGTGAATGCCAGCGTCACCGAAACCAGGCGTGAGGGCTGGAGCAGGCTGTGTGTGTGCATAGCGCAGGGGATGCGGCTCCTGGGCTCGCGGGGTGGTGAGGAGGGGAGCAGCTCTCCTGCAAGGCTCTGGGCGGTGGCATGGGAAGGTACGGTGTGCTTGTGCGTCCTTTGGATGGTTGTAACTCCTGAGCGTGAGTGAGCTGTAGTTGGAAATGGGAGATGTGGACAAGATACTCTCCCTGGGTGTGAGCACTCACCAGAGGGAAAGGGCTGGTTCTGGTCTTGGGCAGGACTCAGGCTGTTGGAAGGCACGGAGGTGCCTGGGTCTCTTGAAGGCGAATCAGCAGATGGCATCACCCCCAGCGCTCCTCGGGGATGGCACCCCTGGACCAGAGCCCCTCAGACCGGGTGCGCAGGCTTGCGGTGCTGACAGCCGTCTTCGCGATGTCTCTCTGAGGTCCCCCGATCTGTACAGGTATCTGAAACTCCCTGTCAGCTTCTCTGCTCTTTCCGAGGGAAGCAGCATTGTTCTTTTAGCAGATCAGAGGTTTGCTGTTATTGCTTGGTTACTGTTTCTACTACAGGAGTTGATCTATAAAAAATAAACAAAATAAAAATTGCTGATAGTTTCATGTGGTTAAAGCCAGAAAAAGTTGTTTGGTATCTCTATGGTTTCTCATATGCCACAGATTGCTGTATGCGAAGGATTTATATGGCTATTAAAATCTAGTGATTGAAGGAGTCTGCTGTGCAATGATTATTTTTTCCTTTGAGGAATAGATGAGGATAGATTTTAATTATATATTAGGAAAAGGCTCTTCCCTGTGAGGGTGCTGAGGTGCTGGCAGAGGGTGCCCGGAGAAGCTGTGGCTGCCCCATCCCTGGCAGTGCTCAAGGCCAGGTTGGACACAGGGGCTTGGAGCAAGCTGCTCTAGTGGAAGGGGTCCCTGCCTGTGGGCTTTAAGGTCCCTTCAACCCAAACAGTTCTGTGATTCTATGAACAAGGGGGCTGTGGTGTGGCTCTATGAACAAGGGGGCTGCGGTGTGGCATGATGCACAGCGCAGGGGATTTGCTCTGCTGCTTCTTTCCTCCCCACATTTCTGGGAGATGCAGGTTTTGCCTTGAGCAGTGGGGAGGAGATGGTGAAGAGCAGAAGGCTCGAGGCTCATCTCTTCAAACACAATATAGATTTTGCTTTTTTTCCTTTTATTAAGAGGAGGTGTCTCTAAACACTCAAGAAGCAAGATAGCAGGGCTGCCACTCGTCCTGGCTGAGCCCATGCCAACCCAAGCTGACCCCATAGCATCAGCTGAGCCCACTGATCAGAGGTGGAGAGACCCAGTAACACTGGCAGCTATTCCCAATTACCCTCATTTCCTGCTGGGAGCTATAAAAGCCCATACTCTGCAAAGGCTGCTTTCTTAGAGCCCTGCAGTGAGCCCTAGCAATGGCTCAGGTGAGGCTGTGTTCCTGGGCTGTGTGTGGGGCTTAGGAAGGGGCAGAAGGTGCTGCTGCTCCATATGGTTTTGAGGGTCTTGTGGGCAGAACTGGGGGAGCCAAAAGGAAACCATTGGGTCCCAGTCTTGGTGAGCCTGGGCCCTGGAACCTGTGCATAGCCTGATCATCCTGGCATGGCAAGAGGGAGAGGATTGCCTTTTTGTTTTGTTGTTTGGTGTTGAATTTGTGTAACTACACTAAACTGGGTCAGTACTGAGGATGGACTGGGTTGTAAAGCTCATGTTGAAGAGACTCATGTGAAAGCTAAGGAAGGAGTCAGCCCTTGGCTGTTATGGGTTGTGCCAAGACTGATTCACTTGTCCTGAGAAAAGGCTACAAAACACAACAGGGTTGGCTTGCTGAGAAACTGAACGACACCTTGGAGCAAGCTGTTTTGCTGCTGAGAATCCAGGTCCATGGTGGTACCCATCACCCTGCCCCTGGGGTGTCAGTGGGAGCAGTAGGGCAGAGCTGGTGGTGGCAGCAGCACCTCCTGGCACTTGGTATATGCCCAGNACAACAGGGTTGCTGAGAAACTGAACGACACCTTGGAGCAAGCTGTTTTGCTGCTGAGAATCCAGGTCCATGGTGGTACCCATCACCCTGCCCCTGGGGTGTCAGTGGGAGCAGTAGGGCAGAGCTGGTGGTGGCAGCAGCACCTCCTGGCACTTGGTATATGCCCAGCTACTGCTGA
>NDXB01012083.1:0-23411 GCA_002631895.1 Agapornis roseicollis
TGCAAGGTCCTACACCTGGGTCGGAGCAATCCCAGGCACAGCTACAGGTTGGGTAGAAAAGAGGAGATTCAGAGCAGCCCTGCAGAGGAGGACTTGGGGGTGATGGTCGATGAGAACATGAACATGAGCCGGCTGCAGTGTGCGCTTGCAGCCCAGAAAGCCAACCGTATCCTGGGCTGCATCAAAAGGAGTGTGACCAGCAGGTCGAAGGAGGTGATCCTGCCCCTCTACTCTGCTCTCATGAGACCTCACCTGGAGTATTGTGTGCAGTTCTGGTGTCCTCAACATAAAAAGGACATGGAGCTGTTGGAACAAGTCCAGAGGAGGGACACGAGGATGATCAGGGGACTGGAGCTTCTCCCATACAAAGACAGGCTGGGAAAGTTGGGGCTGTTCAGGCTGGAGAAGAGAAGGCTGTGTGGAGACCACATAGCAGCCTTCCAGTATCTGAAGGGGGCCTATAGGGATGCTGGGGAGGGAGTCTTCATGAGGGACTGTAGTGACAGGAGAAAGGGCAATGGGTTAAAACTTAAACAGGGAAAGCTTAGATTGGATATAAGGAGGAAAATTCTTTACTGTGGGGGGGCTGAGGCACTGGAATGGGTTGCCCAAAGAAGCTGTGAATGCTCCATCCCTGGGGGTGTTCAAGGATAGGTTGGACAGAGCTTTGGGTGGCATGGTTTAGTGTGAGGTGTCCCTGCCCATGGCAGGGAGGTTGGAACTTGATGATCTTAAGGTCCTTTCCAACCCTAATGATTCTATGATTCTTAATAGAGACCTGTTAGTCTACGTGCCCTGCTGCTTCAGTACACCAAAATTGTCCCCCAGCATCAGTGAAAGAGAGAGAAAATGGGGAGGAAAAAGTCACTGGAGTGGCTTCACATGAACTGAGGATTCCTGCACATCACAGGAACCTAGTTCAGGCATCAAAAAGAGACAAAAAATGACTAGATCCTAGCAACACTTGTGTGTTATCAACACACTTTGTATCTAAACCACTTAAGAAGTAAGTGTCA
Organism: Agapornis roseicollis; assembly: GCA_002631895.1. Taxonomy (NCBI): domain Eukaryota; kingdom Metazoa; phylum Chordata; class Aves; order Psittaciformes; family Psittacidae; genus Agapornis; species Agapornis roseicollis. The sequence continues at coordinate 1,017 of NDXB01012083.1, forward strand.
GTTCTGGTGTCAGGAGGATGCAGCTCCAAAACAGTCTGACCAATCCAATATGCAGACAAAGACCTTCCATCTATTCTCATTTTGATGAATTGCTTATTTATAACCTAATTAATAAAAGAAGAATCCATCTTTACAGAAGTAGACATGAAATTCCGATACTGAAGTAATTTAGCAGCCCATACTTGCCTTACTTGCCCATACTTGCCTTACCTGATAATGCACATCCTTCTAATATATGTCTTATTCCAACATCTCTCACTAAATTAACTAAATTAAGGTGTAGAATCTGCAACTTATTCCTTTCTAAATCATAATTCAACTAATTTTTCACCTAAGTCAGTAACTAAACTGCGCATCTGCAGCAGCCAAGTAATCCAGTGTCAAGCCAGTAACTAGGCACATGGCTTCAATATTTATTTTGGCTCCACACCCACGGTGCCATTCAGAAAATTTAGATTTTGAAAATTGCAGCATCCATTTACATAGGGATAAGCCTACACTGTGATCTGGACACTGACCACTGCTCTCCCATCTGTCTGCTGCTGGCAAAGTATTTATCATCTGCAAAGTCAATGTGTGTCCCTGCACTGCTTAACACGTGTTTTTCTTAAGAAGATGGAGATTGCTTACTCATTTCTCATCATGGTGCAGGGTGGCCGCCCCCATGCATGCATGCATGCTGAATTTGCCATGAATGCTACTGACCTCTCCATCTTGGAAATGCTTCTTGAGCTGCTTCAGCATGACAGTGAGCTTCTTGGACTGCACCCCACTGTAGGCCAGCAGCATGCTGCCGAACTGCCGCTCTGTGATCCGCCCCTCCACCGGGTCGTGCCGCTCAAACTGGAAGGGAAGATAAAGAAAAGGATGTGAAACCAAAGCCACGCAGCAGAAAACTCCATCCAGGGTAAGGGCATAAAAAGGCACTGTAACAACAAAAACATCCCAGACATTGCAAAAAACACTCAGAAAGATAAAACAAAATCTTAGTGCATTCGAGTATTTGTTTTCCCCAGGCCTGTCTCCATCAATAAGTCAACATTTTCTCTATGTGCTATACCCTGGAAAACTTCTGGAAGAAGTCTTTGTATCTGACCCTTCGTGTTTCTCACAGGAGGGCACCATTTGTAGATCTGGACTTGAAAAGGCAGAATGATTACCTGTAACTTGAAACCAAACTAGTGTCCACAGGTCTCCAAAGAGGAGCAAGAAGAAATCAAATACTAAGGTATTCTTCACATGCACTTCCAGCTTGGAGGTCTGAATAAGCACCCACAGAATTTGATCTATCAAGAAAGGTCACTGCAGCAGCCACAGATCCATGCAGGACTAAGCTAATGTGCAAGCATATGCTTTAAAAGAAGTGGATGTAGGAGTGGTTCCAAGATTGCTATACAAAGGGGGACAGTGGTTAATAAACCGGGAAAGGAAAGTCTTGCAAAAACTAAGTCTCATTTTAGCTCTTCTCTGCTGTAAACCCTGTAAGAGTGTCCCAGCAAGGGAAAGTTCATGGACACCCCCAGATCTCATCTACCCAAGTCCCAGAAAGCTTTTCTTGCCCTCGGCCCTTCCGGTCCCAACCCTTATGAAAGCTGCTGTGAAATCTCTGCAGAACTTCCTGCAAGCCTTTCAGCAGAGAAATTAATCCATGGCTCCAGCATTAGTTCATACCCTCCTGGCTTTTGCTGCAGGGGAGGAGGGAAGAGCAATTCCTCGACTTGGGAAGGTCCTGGGCTGGAGCACCAGCTCTCTGCTAGCGGAGTAACACAGATTTCGTATTTTCCTTTTTTGCCCCTGCCTCTTTGTGGCTCTACAAGCATCGGTGTCAGACTTCAACCAACTTCAGTTTCACAGATCTCAGCACTCAGGATCCCTTTTTTGATTTCCCTCAATTTTACCAGGAAACATGACCTAAACTACAGCTGATCACAAGCCAGGTGACATTTAACAACAAAATTAATTTTTCAATTCCTATGGAACAACACAGTACCACTGACTTGATATCATATATTGCTTGATGAGATAACCATTTCTGCCTCAATCACACTTCTGTGCTTAATTACACAGCTAACACAAAAGCCAGCAAGGCACCCGACCAAGATCAAGGAGCGGACATGAAAGCCAGCAGCTCCACCAGCCTTGTTTTCAGTCCTTGTGTAGGCAGAGCTCCAGATGCAGCAGCTATATGTGCTTTTAATATACAGTGTTCTTCAGCTATGCTATATGGCAACTAGGCTGCTTACAAACAAGGTATTACCGTTTCCATGCTAATGCCAAGTTGGGGGTAAATATTTTTTAATTATTAGACTATCAGCCAGACTTCTGCTGCTTTTCCCAGTGGGATACTAAGCATCTGAAATACATGGGAGTGCCAGAACTGGAGGGATGTGGATGGACTGTGCTAGCAGGAGGCAGCTCCCAACTTGACAAATTCTGCTTCTTAGCACCTTCTGCTTTTGCTTGAGTGGCCCACATGGCACTTTTTACTGTCGTCTGATGGAGACTTTGGGGTTACTCACACCACAAATCATAAGCCTTTCTTAACCCTTTCATCTTCATTTTTCTCCTGACATTTGGTACCAATTTGAAGGTAATACAGGGAGATTATTCTCAAATGCCATGCTGAAGAAGTTTTAACAGGAGCACAATGATGAAACATTGTTTCAGCCCAGCTCTCCTCTTTCTTTCCCATTGTCAGCTATGACCCAGAGATGCTCAAAGTGATTGCCCTACTGCTGCTGCAGAGGGTCTTGGCAAGTGATTTGGTTCCCCTCACTCAGGCTTTCTCAAAAAAAAGATGATGAAAACACATCTACAGTTTAAGGATTACCTTGGGAAGGTCATTACATGAAGAACAACACTGTAATTTCCAATCAATGTTTGCAGGCATGCAGCCAGACAACCCTGCTTTAAGCAGGATTAAATGCAAACTAACTTCTGCATGTCAAACATCACTACTGAAAACTGATCAACTAAATTATCTTATTTAGTGGCACCTATTATTGAATGTTTATAGCTACAGAATAAGCAATGGGGAAACATGCTTATTCCTCCTGCTGGTCATCTTCTCAGCTTTTGGTCCACAGGGTTTTAGGGATTTCCTTGGTGGCAAGCTGCAGCTGGACCAATATGTCTAAATAGCCACATGACGTTTTTCCCCCAACAGGTTGCCTGATGCCACTTGGCACCCACTAATTCTTTTATATTAGAAAACCAAAGAGTACCGGCTCAAAAGTTTCCCAGCAGGTACTATGGGCATGCTTTCACACAAAAGGAAAAGAAGGACGGAGCTGCAGCAAAACACCCAACTCTGGGTTTGGGCAACCTGGTCTAGACCAGGCACTGGCAAGTTTTCTGTACTACAGGGAATACAGAAATAAACAAGTGCTATTGCATGAGCTAAGGTAGGTGGGGAAAGCCCTTCTGGAGGCAAACCTTTCTAAAGTATCTGTTAAAAATAACTCCCAATATCCAAGTATGAGGATCTCACCAGCTCTGAGCAGTGGTACTGAAAGGTGGAACATGCTGATGCTTCAGTACTTTTGGTGTCTTGAAACATTAATTGAAAATGAAGTAGAAACATTAATTGAAAACGAAGTAGAATACCCATCCTACTACCACAACCTGAGTTTTGATCACAGCAGCAGCAAAAGCCTCACCTACAGTAGACCCACTGAATGAGATGGAAGAGCTTTAGTCTTTTGGTTAATTGCACATTTGGAGACTATGTTAATGGACAAAATAAAAATAACCCAGACCCAAGAAGAAGGAACTAAAATAACTTATTTATATAAATACCTCTTTACAGTACAAAATCATCTCAAGACCCTGTGAATAAACCAACTCATTCCCCCTCGTTCTGGGCTCCAAAACTGGTTCCAACTTTTAATTTCTGCAGGTGGTCATGAGGTTTAGTGATGAGTCACAACACCATACAAATATTATTCATAAGAAATAGAAGAGCCTGAAAGCCATGGAATTAATGCTTCTTATTCTGGATTTACCTCACTTTAAAATGAGCATCTCTAGCATTAAGCTAGAACACTCACAGATGCCCTAAGTCAATTTCTGTCAGCCAAGCATTATGCTTTCCCATGCACAGGCACGCAGCGGTGCTCATTTGTAGATGCCAGCCTAGAAAGGAGCTCACAAGTGAGAACTGGTCAACAGTTTCCAAATCCAAATATAAACACCACTGAACTGAGAAAAAGCAATAGAGTCATGGCAAAGGGGAAAAAAAGTTCAAAACTTGCCTCCAAGCTAGTGCCAGATACATTTAAATTAATTACAGAACAGATGAGCAGGGGACGTCATTTAAGACAATTCAGAAAAAGAAAAATCCAGATGAAAGGATTCTGCCTATTGTTTTTTGATGTGTTAGCAATTGTGTTTATTCACAAAGAAACTTGAGGGGAAAGGGACATGAGGCAGAAGGGGACAGGATGGGACAGACACCAAACCCCACAAGGATGGGATGCAAGGCAGAGCCCACAGATGTATTGCAAGCAAACAAGTGCTTTGACAGCCTTTTTCATACATCTTAAAGAAAGGAGAAGCACAGCCAAGGCAATTGCTCAGCAGCATCACAGTGCACCAACCAGTGTGAGATGGAGCATCTCCAGCACGTGACACCCACCATCAGGGAAACTGGGGAGGGAACAAGGGGGTCCTACACCCCCCTGAGCTGCAGCCCCAACATCTTCACACTGAACACATGGCTGGCGAGTCTAACGCCTCTGGAGCAACTCCACCCACAGCCACTTGGTGCCAGCAGTGGATTCTGCATCAGCACACCAGCAAGGATATAGTAATAATAAAATACAATGCTCTCCAGTGTTCTTACTGCAGGGCAGGATGCCTGAGACATGTAAGAAATTAGCTTAGAATATAATAAGCAGTATTTTTGAAATTAATTAGAAACCAACAAGACTTGAAAGGAAATCAAAGGCATTCACAGGGGAGTAAGAAGGCAGGAGAAATGGGCACAGCACTCTCCCACTGTCAACTTGACCCAGCTTTGCTAGCCTACACGCAGCAGTCAGTCAGTATATCACATTAGGATAGTTTCTATAATAATTTAAAAGACCACCTATAATCTTAAATGTATATTGAATATTCCCTGTCGTCCCCCCCCCCCAAAAAAAAAAAAACCCAACCCCAAAACACAAAAAAAAACCCCAAACAAACACAAAACCCCAACAAAACCAACCCAAACCATCAGACAGGACAAACATCATCATGTTCCTCTATAAGCTGAAGCGTGGGTAAGGTTCCTTCTATCTTAGCTTTCTGTCTGAATAAATTACTCTTATCTTCAGTGCATAGAGGAAAGGCTTCATCACATGAGAAAAGACAAATAAACAATTTTCTTACACATCCCTTTAATTGTCTAACTTTATACAAAGGCAATATAAGGATCCACCATAAAATGACAGATTCATAATCTCTCTGCTTCCAGACTTCACTTTTTTTCCACCCACTAACTCAATCCACCTTCTCCTGTGGGAAATCAAATGCCAGCTTCTGAGAAGCATCCAGCCTGAACAAATTCAGAGATACCAACACAAGCAACATTTTTATTAAAAATAAACAACTGTTGGAACTTCTTAAACATGGACATTCATTTCCTTTCATTTCTCTTTCTACCATTAGCTGCAAGCCTTATTGCTGGGAAATGAAGCAGTTCCAACAGCTAAGGAGCCATCTGGCACTGCCAGGAGGACTTCCTCTGAGTCCTCCTTAACTGTGCACATGAAGCATCATAAATGTCTCTGCAGACTCAGACCACGCACCTCAGACTTTTTCAATCTGAGAAACAATGGGGAAACCAGGAAATGTAATTTAAATCAAAAGTTTAGGGAACAAGCAGCATTGTGTCTCTATGAGCACAGACCTGCAGCCCTGGCTTACCGTATCTTGTGGGGTAAGGGCTGAATTGCCCCCTTCAGTTGAGACTCGGTGCAGTGGGATGAGTGGTGACCTCTCATTTCAGCTGACTCTCCTCCCTTCTCATTAAATTTGTCGTAACCAATAGCATTAATATGAGAAATTTCTACCTAAAACCCTAGTGCTGAAGCACTGTCTAATCAGAGACTGCAAGTGTAAAAAACTGTTTAAAAGACAGGGAGCAGTATTGTCATAGCTGTCACCAGACAGAACTATGCCCAAGAGAAAAATACCAGCTCTGCAATTGCTTGGGAAGGGAGAGCAGAGCACCAAACCCTCACACAAAGGGCTTAGCATCCACTGTACAACTACAAATAGATGTAAAAACCTCATGCTTGATAAGTGAGCTTTCTTCTCCTTCCTAACCTGGCATTGCATTTTTGGTCTGTACACTGAGTGGTGTCTTACTTTGTTTTGCTTGCCTTGTTTGCTGAAGAGGACTGTTAAAATAACCATCATGGCCTTCCAGTGACTGCACTCAGCATATGTTAAAGCAGCATTTAAGATCTTCAATTTCTAGGAAGGCTTCTGAAAACCAATCAAACAAAGTATGTATTCCCTAAAAATCTCAAAGCAAGTGTCTAAAAACTAAATGTACGTGTGCCACGTTTCCAAATGAGATAGCAAAAAAGAAAATAAAATATACAAGGACTTTAGGGTGGAGAGAAAAAATGTTGAGAGATTATTTATGCTGGTTAAACAAACATCAATAGCAGAAATATTGCTAATACTAATTCTGTCAGGGTTAGCTGCAGTTAAAAAAAGGTGACCTGTTCGGAGAGCCACGGCACGCATAATAAGGAATCTAAAGGATCTGGGAAATAATGATTTATAGGGCAATCTCCAGATTCACAATATATACCACTTTTAAGGGTCATTCACTCAAAGCTTTATTTGACAGGCTGTAATACATTATTTATCTGCAAACTACTGCAGTACTGGCTCTGTTTACTATTCTGGAGAAGCAGGCTGCCAGGATCTCTTGTCAAATTGCATATACAACTACGACAGAGGAAAAAAAGAGGGGGGGAAATGGGGGGAAAGACTGTATATCTTCCTAAAGGCCAGCAACCTCCTCCATCCAAAAAAAATTAATAAATTTAATATATGTAGTGTTTGCACAGGCACCAGATTACTGCCAAAAAGGAAAGAAAGGCAAAAGTTTCTAAAGGTTTTTTATTTGGAAATATCAAAGGTCTCAAAATGTTAGTTTCTTTAGTTAATTATGGTCAAAGGCTCCAGTGCACATGGATCTAAACCACTGGGTTTTGCAAGGGGGGAGCCCAGCCTGCTCCAGATACAGCCTAATATATTGCACTGGCAGCCTGCAAAGAGCCAGTGGATGGGATCAACAAAGCCTAATTACATTCTTTGGTAAAAAACACTCAGAGGAACAGCTCTAAAGATTATCAGAGCTACCAACATCAGGAGAAATGCCAAGAGAAAGGATGCAGAGGAGGAAATGCCAAACCCAGCCTGAGCCATCACACACAGGCTGTTCTGGGCACCACTCCGCAGTGCTGGGCAGTGTGAACTCAGCCTCCTCAAGCAAGGTGCTGCAGAGCTGGACAACCCATACAGAGCAGCAAACCATGGCCACCATGACCCACCTCCAATGTCTGGAGCAAGCTGAGAGGCTCCCTGCCTGCAGCAGCTCCTGCCCTGGCATGCTGCAACACAGGCTGCACTGAGCTGGCACACTACCTACTGCTGACGGTCTTCTCCACTGGCGAGAGGCAGACGGCACCACGAAGTCCTCAGGTTTGGAAACTGTATCTCAGGCTTGTAAAACTAAGCAGACCATCAGAATTACATGATTTCCCATTAATACCCTCTCCTGCCTGATCCCCTGGACTCAAACACAGGTTGTACAGGTGGATCAGGTCAGGAAAAACACTCCCAACACTATCAGGAGCAGCTTGCTTCTCTTAAAAGGAAAAAGGCAACTATATTTACAGAAGAAAATCCAGTCTTCCAAGTACCTTTCCCATTTCCAGTTTCATTCTGCCCTCAGAGAGCAGCTTAGGTGAGCATGTAGCAGCTATGTTTAAAATTTACGGCTGTTAGTGGCAGTGCAATCCCAAAAGACCACATGTTTGATAGATGCTTTTGAAGTTCCGTTGACATTGGCATGCCACTGCTGCCTATAAAGTGAAAAACATTAATTCCAATCACCAGCAACTTGTAATGCTTTAATGAACAATTAAAAAAAGGTTATGTATAGATGGCTGCACCTGAACTTCATCCTCACAAGTCAAAATAACTTCTTGCCAGCTGTGAAAAGATCAGTGCTTTGAAATTTCATGCAGTGAGGGAATGAAAGGAGGGAAATCTAAAGAAGAGGAATCAGTAATATTAGGGGAAAAGGACATGTCTGAAATAAAAGAGAAGCCTGACTGCAAAGAGATGGAGAGGGGGAAGAGATAAGCAACCACCTCCTGCTGCTGCTCACCAGACCTGGCTCCACTACTGCCATTTCTGCCCTTGACGATGCTTCTGGTACCTAGGTGCAAGGAACAGAGCAGCTTTTCTGTCTTACACACTCACTGAATGAGAAAAAGAGCAAAGTTCAGAAGCAGAGTACAAGTTCCTGACCCCCACCTCCCCCAGCAGGGAAACCCACAGGACAGCAGAACCTGGAAGCAGAGTGGTACCCAGCAAAGCAGAACCTGAGTGAAACCATTACTCTGAAAAGCACAAACAGAAGTCTTCATGGAATGGTGTACAGATGTACACAATTTTATTAATTAGTGCCTGCTAGAGCTTACACTGTTTCTGTTTGATCTTGGTGCTTAATTCCCCAAGAAAAGTCAGTTTGCAGGAGTTTGATTCAGCCTAGCAGGGGAAAGAGAGTGTCTGTGTGCTGTTCCCATGTCCTTAATACACCAACAGAAGCAAAGCCAGGAGCTGAAGCAAAGCCAGCAACGTGTGGAGGTGCAGAACAGCTGTCTTCAGAGCTTGAAAGGCAAAAAAAAAAAAAGCAAGGGAACTAAAGCATACAGCAGAAGGGTGAAGCAGAAAAGTCAGATACCGGCTACAAGAAATGCTCATCTGAAACTTCCCAAACAGTGAATTTAGAATGCTGTTGTTGTTCAGGACTTGATTTGTATTTATTTGGGGTTGTGCTTAAGAAGATGGCTGACATGCTCACCAGAGGAAGCAGAGCAAGCCCACTGGGTGATAAACATCTGACTTTTCTGTGATTAACACATTTCCCACACTGCTGTAGTCACTGTACTTAAGGGTCCACAGGAAGATGGGAAACACACAGCCCTAAGGGTCTGCTTTGATTTTTGTCAGCTCAGCAGGACATTGCAAACACCTCAGCAATGGCTCAACAAATGGTAACAAAAAGCTGTGGAAGCTTCTGAGACAGTTTCTGCCTTTTCCACCTTGTTAACAAGAAGAAACCCAGCACGAGCATCAAATCCTGCACATGTGCTGAGCTTGTCAAGCATGAGCTAGCGCTGGTCCAAAGCCTTCCTCTGTATGGGATTTATGTGCCCAGGTACATCCTGCAGCTAATGCAGCTGTACAGCTGTGGTCCCACCATCTTCACGAAGACTCCAGTCTCCTGCCCATCAACTTTTGGGATTACTTAGGTCTTGGCTAACTGAACCATATATGAGCAAAAGCATCTGTGCCAACTAGCTTATCCCTTCCACTTTATGGACTCAGTGATAAAAACCTCCACACACGCTCTCATGGCAACATAATTAATCAAAATACCATTCTGGGGATTTTATTTGCAGAGGTCCTACAAAAGGCCCTGCATGAGCACAGGGCTCAGCATGCTGCACTGTGGGAGCTTGGAAGTGGATTTACACACACTTTATAAACAAAAGGAGCCTGCTCTTACAGAGCCAAACCCTTTACTGCTACTAACGATGCAATAAACAGAAATTCCAATAAAATCCTCAAATGGCTTCCCCTGCAGAGCTGCTGCATCAACCACATTTAAGTCACCCAATTCAAATATAAGCAAACCAGCAGCATATACCATAGTGGGTGTTTCCTCACCAGGCACTGTGATGGTCACTTTAATCAGTCCATGAAGCACCCATCCCAAATGAGAAGATGGCAAAGCTACTCCTGTACCTTTGAGTGGTGTCCCAGCAAGGCTCACAAGCAGCTGCAGCACCCCAATTCAGGTGTCATTACACCCCTGCCAACTTCAGTGGCCCACTTCTAGACCACTGACTATTCTGGTCTGCTGACAACAGGATGGTGGTAAATGATTGTCTTGATGCTGGGTACCTCCTTGGTGCCACTGCTCTTAATCTCAGTGCATTGGTGCTATCTGTAGCACTGCAACTGCTCACTTGTCACTGCTGATGGAGTGGAAACAACTACAGCTAAGACAAAATTTAAGAAGTGGCTGCCTGAGTGCTTTTGCTTGATTTCAATCCAATGGGTATGTTGAAGACAACCACACAGCCAGACATAGTCTTCCTGTCCTCATGTAGGCTGAGCATAGAGTTGACTGGAGCACAGCCCACGGGCCAGTGTGCCCACCACTACTTGAAGCACACTGGTCAGCACCCCAAGGATGCCTCACCAAGCAACTGACAGCTGGCATGAAGCTGCTTGATGTGCTCTTATGATCCCGAGCCCCTTAAACCACCTCACAGCTGATATCTGACTCTTCCTCCACCTTTCAGAGTGAGGCACTGGAAGCGTTTGATTTCTCTGGTACAGGCCATTTCACCACTTGCTTTTGCAACCTGTACTGGGCAGGAATTAGTTAGGAATAGTGTTTATGGCATCTTCCAATAGAGACAAGAAGCACAGCTTTTTGTACCTCATCTATGATGGTGGTGGTGAACCACCCACCCACCAGCACTGTCCCTTCTTAATGAAAAAAGGACTGAAATTCAACCTGCCTTGTATTTAAACTAAACTTTCCCTGGTGCACATTTAAGCCTTTCATTACCTGCTCTGCTGTTACTGATTGATAAAAATTAGTTACCCCAGTCTTCCTTATAGTGACTCCTCACGTTTACTGAGACAGTTTATTTCCCTTTCGTCTTTCTGTTAAGCTGCACATGCCATGGCCTCATAATATATTCCCATTTTCCAGATTTCTTTTTCACACATTAACATCCCACTCTAAATGTGAATGCCATCTTTTCCCCAAAACCTGAGACAGTACAGTCAACCTGAAAGCTCCACATGACCCTTTCCATTCACATGCCAAGATAAAAGGAGGCTGTCAGAAGCTTTGAATGCCATCAAAACTGTGATAACCTGTCCAAATAATTTCAACTGCTTGACTAGAAATTTCCAGCTTAACATATGTATATGCTGGGCTGTGACTCCTTATCTACAGGGTTCCCTGACATGAAACTATTCGTCGTGGTCAAATGATCCCATTTTTAACTAAAAATGTCACAAAATTCTGTGACACCTTCAGGGCTATCCACCACAAACTCATGGCCATCAGCTTTATTTCTATTCCCTAAAACTTTTAACACGTTAAACACAGGAGAGGGAATATACAGATCTGCAGGAATAAGCCTGACAACTCCTCTCCTTGGCACTAAACTCATCATGGCTTTGTCCATCCCAGACTCCAGTAAAGACTTCTGGAGGGGAAAAAAGCCTCAACAGCAAGTTCCCCTTCCCTTCCAGAGCTGCTGCTTAAAGGTTATCAGCTATCAACATGCCTTGAAATTAGACTCAGGGGATGACAATAGTGACACAGAAACAGAGTGTGTGCTTTCACTCTCCAATAGAAATGGATATGATATGTAAGACATCACATCCAGTGACCTCTTTTTTCCCTATCTGCTTTGCCAGCTGGGATTGACCAAAAGAAAGAAGTTCAGGCTAAACTTGATATGTAGTAGCACAAAGAGACAAGTAGGTAGCACAGGATCACTGCAGGAGGTTTCCCCTCATTAAATAGATCTGATCCTCCACCATCATCTCCCATGATTCTCAGCTTTATCCTGCAGCTGCACAGGCAGTTCATAAGCACACATTTGGTCTGTTGTCTTAGCAAAGAGGAGACTCCTAGGCAACACACCAAACCACAGATACAAAAGCCAAGCTGCTCCAGGTATTTCTGTGGTTTTGACTAAAAAGTGGCTGCTTTTTAATTGTGCTCTCAGCTCATTAATACTCCTCTTCCTGCTCTAATTCTGTGCTCTACCTATTCCCTCTCACAGCAGCCATTGTTTGCCCTTCACCACCCCCAGGGCTTGGACTGCCTCCCTCCCACTGCTCACAACCCAGCTACAGTGCTTGTGCTCCCTTGGGCAGGAGCTCTCAAGCTGTGCAGTACATGTTACAGAACCTGGACCCTCCCACTGCTGCATCCCCACCTCACCTTCCCACTGAATCACTCATCCTCTGGGATGAGCCCTGAGGCACACTTCAGGTTTTCTGTATTTAAAGATCAGTCTATCCTTCTCTCCTTCCCCATGGCACACCATACGACTTCAAAGTTTATCTTTTAATACTTCATACCACAGCCTCAGAGGTGTATCTCAGGTGACTCAAACCATCCCTTAAGACATTTGCACATCAGAGATGCCACAGTGAGAGACACCTTGGGTAAGCACTGCAACTAAGCCAGGAAATCACTAACAATGAACCCAAGCAATTTTTGTATCTGCCATCAATTGTCCCATTAAAGAGAGAACTTTACAAATGCTGGTTTGGCTTTTCATATGGAACCACCATGTGAAGGAAGAGAAAGCAAGTAGGGGACTAAAAGGAGGAAATATAAAGGACATAGATGCAAAACTATGTACGTACACAAAATACAGGATGCAGAGAAGGAGGAATTCATAAGAAAAAAGTGAAAATGTTACATCCCCCATCACTGTTTCCACAGTTTCCAGGCCAGCAGTGAAGCTGACTGTGAGCAGATCAGCAGGCAAGGGACAATGCGAGACCACACTGCTAACCATGACAAAGACTGAAATGCAGGTGACTTAAAATAAAAATGTCTCATGTAAGTTCAACAGCAAATTAACCTCCAGAAAGTCTTGGCTTTTGGACCCCTTCTTATGAAGCTTAGCCAGCCTGACACTGCCAAACTTCCTTTTTCAGGCCAGTCAAAACAATGCAAGTTACTCTTTTCTTCCACCTAAATTACTGCAGCAGATACCAAGAAAGGCAACTCATTACCACAAGTTTTTTAGCCTATGCTAGCAAATCACTGAAAAACTGTATCAGTCTGCAAGCCCACATAAAAACAAATCAGAACTGCAAAAATAAAACAAGAGTAAGTTGGTAACGACACAGTAGCTTTTAATACTTGTACAGGACTTCTTAGATACCAACTACCCCAGCACTGGGACTCAGAACAGACTCAAGTTATTACCCTAAAACCAGATTGTGAAGCATTACAAATGCTTTCTGAAGCCAAAATATCTCTTAAGACAGGGCTGAGATCCAAAAAGATCTAGACCTTTCAAATGATATGTGCAGATGGAAGAGCATCCATCACCCCTTCATAAAAAACAAACCACGCAGCAATCTTATCAGCATTGGTCATGAAAACATGAGTTCCCAGGGTAAAGAAGTTACTCTTATCACCTGTCACAGAACAGACACGTATAATAAGTGATTTTCTGAATGGCAGCAATGTGTGGTACCTTTGCTGTATTCTCACAGAATCCCATTTTACTCCTCTTTGCCCCACAACTTGGAAGACCTTTTGCCTGGGAGGGATCCCTATTGGGGCATCCTTGATCCTTGGGTAAACAATAATCTGCAAAGATTCCTATGTATAAGCATAAGGACACACAGCTGCATGAGGATCTGACTCTTCAACCTATTTGGCAAGCGCCTCCTTATAAAGCTGCATCTCACTACCTCAAAGTGTAGACCCTAGATCACACCAGACTTGAGATGCAGGGTTGCTGAAAGCCATGAAGCACAACCTTGCCTCTCCAGCCATGGCATTTCCTTCCAGAAAGACAGCCCCCCACCTACAAGGTGTAGGGCTGGATTAGTACCTGCTTCACCAATTCATCTAAGAACAAATGCTCTCTCTGAGTACCCATCAAGGAAACAATGTGCTATAGAAATCTCACTGCAGGCAATCTAGAGAAAAAAAAAGTATCTACTCTAAAGGCTTATGCCATAGGCACATATCCCTCTGCTGACAGAAGGAGACCTGGAGAAATAAGACTAAATATGGAGATTAAATCACCGCTATTAGCAGGGTTTAGGTTGCCTTTCAAGGGTGACACAGATGTGGAGAACAAAGGGCTAACACTTCTTTTCTATGTGCACTTACATAATCAGAGAAAAATCTAGGCTGGAGAGAGACCCACAGGCTGGGACTCCTCTTGGTCCAGCAAGGACACGGTAATATCTAGGACAGACACTAAAAAGCAGAAACGGCATAAACAATCATGTCAAGTCCTATTCATCTTCTTACCTCACACAGTACTTCCACTCAAATAAACCAACAAACCACCGTTTGAATCCAGTACTGCCTGTCCAGACAAGCTCATCAAGGTTTGTCACACTACGTGATAAGAAAGGAAGTCTTTGCGTAAGTACTAATGCAAGGCAGCATGAACACAGTAAGAAAACAGCGAGGACTTTGCTGGGAGCCTGCCTCGTTCACGGGGTTGGCTCCTGTGCCTCAGCCTTTGATAAGCTGGGTCACCCTGCAACACCAGGAGGTGGCCATGGCTTGCTCATACTAGCCAAACCACAAGAAGTTGTAATAAGTCATCAAAAGCTTCTCCTCTCCCTCTGGCTGTGGTTACTTTTCTCATCCTTCCCTTCCTGCAACCAAGCTGATTGCTGAGTTTCCATTAGATGATGGAAAATGCACTTTCTCTTAAAAAAAAAACAAACCCAAACACCACCGCCCCTCCCCCCCACCAACCAACCAACCAAGAAACAAAAAATGGAAGGAAAGAAGAAAACACCAGGCACTGGTTAATTAAACATGCTGTCAGCACTTCAGCCATAAGGAACACTGAAATGTGCAGGGCTTTCTCTGATCTAACTCCTCTGAGAAAGTGTCCGCTCAATCTTAACAACATGCATGAATATTTTGGTAAGGAAAAAAGGAAAAAAACCCAAAAAAACCCCCACACCAAAATCAGTAAGAAGAAAGTGGGTTCACTTCCCTTGTGAAACTCTTGTTCCACCTTCACAGTGAGCAGAAGAAACTGGTTCTCTAGCATATTAACTGCAGCTACACCTGGATCCTGAGCCAAAGGGAAAACAGCTTTTATAAAGATCTTAAAGTAGATTTTGGAAGAAATAAAGCATCCCTGTTTGAGAATAGGGGTACTGTGCTGCTCAGGGACTGAGCCAGCCCCAGAAGATACTCTTCAGAACTGCTGATGATGCAATTCACCAAAGCCTTTTCTGGAGTTCAGAGACCAAACATGAACAAAAACTGGTTTTCAAAATAACATCCCAGCTTCAGACCATGTACTAATTTTGTTAAGCCAGCAAAGATGAACAGATGACAGTACAGGAGTTCAGCTGAGCCCCTGGCAGATCTGCCACCAGCTCCTTTCGTGTCTTTCTTTTCCCCCAGTAACACTAGTCATGCCAACAGAAGGATCCAGAGATGATCTGCATGGCCTGTTGAGCATGGGGCTGCTGAGGGACCACTGTGCTCACAGGCTCATTACCTGAACAGACATACAGAGTAAGGGAAACAGTTAAAAATCGGCTACATGAGTTACCTGATGCTCTGTAGTACAGTATTTCATAGCACCACTTCTCACTGCTCTGATTTGCATGGGTCAAGGTAAATACCTGAGGGATGTCTCCTCTCTGAGTTACCACATTTTTTAAGTGAAGTTCATTACAGCACCCCTTGGAAAAGAAGCAATGCAAACCCACTAGACAAGTCTGAAAAGATTCTTAACCATGAAGAAACACATCTAATGTGAAGCAAGGAGACAAGGTGGAAGATCATGTCAAAACAGATAAAAGTAGAAGAGGAGAGAGGTCACATTACATAATGCTGAGGACATAAATAAGCCTGTATTGCCTAAATCAGTGAGAACTATGAACAAAAAAAAAATGGGTGCATCATGAACTCAGGCAAAAATTAAGTTTGGTGGAACAGAATTTTTATGTTTTCACTTAAAATAAGTATAAAAAATGCTAAGCACAGCACTCTGCTCAAGGGTGCTATCAAGAAATTCAGTAAAGATGCATTTATGATACTCATTAACTTAAAGACATAAGAATCTTTAATAACTAGCTCGTTAGAGAGGCAACTAACATTCACCAGGACGATGCACAATTGACCAAAATCAGTAAGAACTAAATTAGTACTTAGTCAATTAGTACTGTTGCAGGAGGAAAAGAAAAAAGTACCATGAAACTGAACAAACCCATTGCTTCTTAATAAGTGGGGACCCATGCAGGTATTACAGGGCTCCAGCATATGGTAAAAAATACTTAAGTGCTTCCTTGTTGCCTGCCCTTGGAGTGAATATGGCAGTGGGAAACCAGAGCTGGGCAGAGAAATAGGACAGAATAATCTCTATTTACACGGATGGAATCATCTCTATTTCCCTTCCCTTTGTTTTTGAGTTTCAGCTTATTTTTCTTAACCCTAAAAAGTATCTCATTTGTTTCAATTTGTAGAGACACTGAGGACACTTTCCAGTTCACAAAGCACACTGTCTTCAAACAGCCTACGTCCCTGTAAATGCAGAGCTATACCACCTACTTTAAAGACCAGTTATATTAAGTCAGTGAACTGGACAATTATCTTTATAAAAAAAAGAAAAAAGAAAAAAAGACTAGTCCTTGAGTAAGTTTCTTTCATAGATTTGTAAAAGTCCAAATAAAAAAGGGAATAAATTCAGCTAAAGTTTGCAACAACTGATTTAATAGGAACTTAATAAAATGCTGTTCATTAGCTGGATCACACAACCTGAGCATGTAGGCATTCACACATGAGACTGAAGCAGTAGTGAGGTCTGAATACTGTTGGCTTAACAGGCTACAGTTGTGGAGCAATCTTCTTGTGCACAAATCCTCATTTCTGCTGCAAATAAAAGCCTGGCTTTATTCAAGCCAAGTCAAACCTCTGAGCCTGCTGCAGAGAAGGGCACTATTTCTAATTGAGTCAGCTCCCTTTAGGAACTGAGACACAGCTGTACTTGCTGTATTCAAAAGAACCAAATTTTAAAGCTTAATGCTTAAATTCAGGCTATGTGACTAGAGGTAGGAGATTAGGAGCTGGTATTAATTCATGGTAATGCAAAGAAAAAAAAGGAGGCCTTTGATTCAATTAAAAAGTAAAATCTCAGAAGAGATGGATGACATTTTTTATAAAGCACATTAATCCAGGAGTGAATAACGGAGGTCACATAACAGAGATCACTTATTATAGAAGGATTCAAACAAGGCTTGAGCACTTACACTGCAGAAATATTCAGACTAGTGAAGCAAACAAGAAGGCAGGGTCAAAAGCAGTGGTGAAAAGTTTTGGGGATGTTGTAAACCCTGGTCATCCCAGGACACAGCTCACTCATTAGGGCTGACACAAACCTTCCTCAGTAAGGTAGTAACATGCCCCGCATTCCCTCTATTGGTTCTTTTTTTCTAAAGCATCTCAGTCATCTCCATTGGTAGTGCCAAGACAACAGCAAGGCAAGTACCACATGGAGGGGCAGCCAAGCTGGCTGCTGCTTCAACTCCACAAGAGCAGCTATGGACAAAAGCTGGAGAAGTTCCTGACAAGTGCCACAGTCACCAAAATGTTCATCAGAAATTTAACAACAGAATAGATCCACAAGTGCCAAGAGCCACAGCTGTAGTAATTCTCTCTGAACCCTTCCCACACTCGTGGTCTTCCTCCAGGAACCACATGCAGCATAGTCCATGCTGTACTGCCCTCTCCCATGTGTAAAAATAACCCAAACCTCAAGTTTCAGAATATCATGCTGCAGTTTGCGCTGGAAGTCGAGGAAGTGGGAGATGGTCAGCTTCCCCTTCAGATCCGCTCCAAAGAAGTATGTTGTCAGTGCAGAGTTGAAGCCAGTTTTCAGTGTATTCCCCGTTGTAGACCGGTCTCTGTGACGCATTCCCATGCTGGTTTGGGAACGAATGATGCTCTGGACCTAAAAATAAGAAGGAAGCTAGTTTCAAAAACAGCACTACAGCTTATACTAGTCAAGTATCAGTACGAAGTACACCATGCTTAGATATGCGATCTTTTTCTTCCTGAAATAATTCTTGAAAGACATAACTCAAAAATTTGGCTGAACTCAGGCTTTGGTTGTTTTTTTTTTTTTTTCAGTTCTTTTTAGAGAAAGAAGAGTATGGATTTCTTAAATGACTCTTAAGAAGCAATTCACACAGTCTGCAGATTAGCTGTCTAGTGCTGATCTTAAGCCTGGTCAGCAGAGAGCAGCTTTTTCCCAGCAAAGTTGCAGGAGNAAGAGTATGGTTAAATGACTCTTAAGAAGCAATTCACACAGTCTGCAGATTAGCTGTCTAGTGCTGATCTTAAGCCTGGTCAGCAGAGAGCAGCTTTTTCCCAGCAAAGTTGCAGGAGTAAAGAAAGCCAAGTCAACTGTGGGGAAATAAAAAAACCTGAACACATTTTGGAGCTTCCATTCTTACTATACTGCACATCCTTGTCAGCTCACACCAACCTCAGTAAGCCCACACTGTATTTCCTTTCCCCTTGTGTACAAAACCAGCAGTTTTCTAACCCAGAAGCACACACTCCTTGCTGCCTGCTGCTTTCTACCATGGCTAGAATCCTCCATCCCTGGGGCTGTGCAGCAAGCTGGTCTGAAGGCAAGGACTGACCCACCTGCAACAAAAAGCTCTTCAAAGTCCCACAGGCTGCATCAGGCCAAATACAATCCCAACAGCAGCACCAGCAGAATAAATGATGCAGAAGTATCTGAGTTACCAGCAGACTGGGATATTTGCACAAAGACAGCCAAGTGTGAAAGCACATATTATAACAGCAATATCTCAAGACAAACCACACAGGCACCCTTCCTCCTTCTTCTTCTCTGAGCTCCCACTAGTGCCCTGGTGCCTTCTTGAACACGCTGCTCAACTTGAGCGGATGCTATGGCAGAAAGCAAGCATGCGCAATACAAGTTCCCTGACCTGTACAATATGCAAAAGGTTTAACATCAGGGATGTCACAGCCTGAAAAATCAAGAGTTTGTTATTGTAAGGGTCCTGTGCTAACTTAAGGGGGCAGCCAAGCCAAATATTCAACCCCCTCCTCTCTCCATCCCCAAGTATCCTACTACCCCTTCCCAGCACCTGCCCATCTGAATGATTGCTGCTGGGATATGAGAAGCCAGACTTATTTTTTGTGTAACAACTCATCTCTTCCAACAAGGCAGCAGCAGGATTCATTTTCAGGGTGAGTGTAAGAAAGGAGGGAAAAAAGAGCCACATGGTGTGCTGCCTGGCACAGAGCATAGCCTCAACAGCACAGACTTCCTGAAGCTCCAGCTAACACTGCTGCTTTGCCTTCAGCCTCTTCCTCCTGTGGACAGAAGTTGGAGGAACTAAAACAGCTGCCAAGAGCTCCAGCTGTCAAAAGGATGCCAGAACCTTGTTATCATGGTATATGGCATGTTCTTTCTTTTCCTAACAACAGAGCAAGCATTGAAACAACCCCAAAGAGGGTGCAGTGCATGCAACACTGCATGTTGCTGCTGGGCTTCCCCCATGTGAAATGCTGCCTCTGAAACAGACTCCTGGCTATTCTTCCATTACAAGGAAAAATCAAAACAGAGGGAAAAAAATACATAGAAAAGGTTTTGAGGCTTTTTTTAAAATACGCACTATGATGTGAGGAAGGATTTTTGCCCTGTAAATAGCAACTCCTTATTTTGCTTTGTGCTCCACTTCAACGGCAAGATCTGCAAGCACATTTAGGAGACAAATATTTATAAACTGTCTGAAGCAATGCAGTTTATGACCAGCTTGGAAAATTGCCCCTGTTTCTGCAGAAGTGAGTGTTTACCACATTGCAGACTGCTGAACAGAGCATGTTTTCTTGGGTGTTATTTATATGGCATCCTACACCACTCTTTCTCTCAGAAAAGAAAGGAAAAAAGCATTGTACAGTTTGAAAATCCATCTGTAGGCACTGGAGCCAAAATTATTTGGCTGGTCCTTATCTTAGGCAATCCATCTAACACCCAGAAAGGCAGGCAACCACTGCAAGAAGCTGCCCTCCAGCCCAGCCAGCGCCGTCCTCCCCCACAGTTCATCGATCATACTCTCATGTAAAGCACAGAAATGCTCCCCTGCCTTTTGTGTATATTTCAGCCTAAGTGTTTGTGTTCTGTTCCACCTTTTGCACCAGACAAGGAAAACCAATTAAAAAAAATCAATGAAAATAGTTAATGGTTTGACAAGAAATCACAAGTAACGCTGCCTGTGAGTTTACTACTTTTCATTCAGCTTTTTAATTAAAACTAGAAAAGTAAGCAAACAATTTACATGCTGAAAGATGAAAAGGTGAAGATGATACTGATGCAGGCACCAAGCTATTCAGCACTATGCATTCATCATATGCATCAGGTGGGGAAAAAAATCTGAGGCTCTTCAGTGAGGCTTGAAGAAATTCAGTATTTTCTTTTTAGGTAGTTGAAGCCTCTGACTTGCTTGCATATTAGCTAAATTACTGCAAGTAATTTTCTTTCTTGATGAATACTCTTAAGGTTTTGCAGACATTAATGAGAAGAGGAACCCACTGTTGGGTGTCTCCAATGATTATGTGTGAAAAACGAGCATGAAATTCATTTCCATGTGCTAGCTATCAGGGACAGTACAATGCTTCTCTGACAACCCTTTTCTTTCCCTTCTTCTTCTACCCATTCTCCTCAAAGCAATGCTGCTCTTTTAAGCTGATGTTACCTCTGTCAGGAAATCTCCTTGAAGGGCCAGTTCCAGCTGCCCCACCAGGTAAGACATTTATGGGACAAACCTGCAAATCCTGCCATCCTTCCTGTTTACTCAGGCATTTACACAAGGAGTGAAACAGAGTATTTATACAAATCTGTGTGTGTGTTATATGTTTATTGTTATATACGTGCCTCCTGCTGAAGCTATTAATTCTTTTTGGGAAGTGCAGCAAATCAGTTATAGTGATACCTGCGAAAGTATTGCCAGCTGCTTCTCACTTTCCAAAACAGCTCCTTCATTCTCTGACTCAAAAACTCTGGAAGATCAGTCTTCACCAAAATATTCTGATGCTACCCAGGAATTTTATTCCCTTATATAGAGGCAGCGACACATGTAACAAGCTTAACAAAAAAATACATTCCCCTTCTAAGGACTTTTATATGACTTAATGCACGGATAACATCCCTTTGCCTACTAGATGATTTGAGATAATTCAATTTTGCATCTTCATCTTCATAGCACTTCTGAAACAGTCATCCTCAAGAAGCATTCTTACTTTACATGGCTAATGAAAAAGCCAAACATGACACCTGCGCTCGTACCTTGGCATCACTACATTTTTGGTAGGCGGTTAACAGTTCCCCACTTTTCTTGAATTCATTTATCCCCATAATTGATTTCACTCTAAAACATCAGTAGCTACTGTAAAACACCTTTTGAATTGTGAAATATTACCAGACTGGTGCAGTGGAGTGCTGGATTCCTGCACTGTGCAAGCAGAAGGAAGAACAGTATTTCTTTTTTTTTACTTGGGAAAACAAGAAACTTAATTTTTCATAGCTAAATCACTAGTTTGTAGGGAGGCAGTGCAAACAACACAGTAACCTGTACACAGCTGTGTATTCAAATCTGCACTTAAAGGAACATGAACAAACTGCTGTGTTTACATTACAAACTGTCAAGTGAAAGGATATCACATTGGGGATAAACATATTCCGCTCTTCTCCAAAGCTTGCAAAAACACATAAAACATACAGTTCACCAGATATATAGCTCTGGAGCAAACTCATAGTAATGACATCATACCCACAGGTTCAAGGAAGATGACTACAAAAGATTAGAAGGGGGGAATTAATTACACAGACTTGCTTTGCCACTAGTACTTCCCATTTATAGCAAGCACTCCAAGCTTGCCCTTGTAAGAACTCTTCCAAAGTTAACCAGTCTTTCAATCAACTGATAAGCAAGAATTTGTAACTAGATTATACACAGCTGTTTTGTTCTTAGATATCAGTACACAGCTTTTCACCTTCACCAAATATGGATGCCCTCCAGCGTAAACAGCCTGGCAAGGGCAGGTTATTTTTTTAAACCTGAGAGTATAATTTCCTTTGCCCAGAAGCAGAAGCTTCCACTTGCCCATTAAACATACAGCTCTAAGGGATATCGGGTCACAGAAGTGCCAGGGGCCACGTGAGTATTAGGTAGATTAGTGGTGTATCTTCTCTACCTTGCTCTTTTGTAACAGAGATGGTGAGTTTCCACCTGTCGTGGTTTAAACCCAACCAACCAGGCAGCTCGTTCACTCACTCAACCCCCCTTTCT
>NDXB01012089.1:19821-50037 GCA_002631895.1 Agapornis roseicollis
ATGTATATATCTATTTTTAGCTAACTTTTTTGGCGCCTAGTGCACTTTCTCAGATAAAGAGAGGACAGGGAAGCATAGAAAAATCCTTTTGGCAATTTACTTTTAATATATATTTTCTATGAAATAAAATAAAATAATTAACAAGAAAGGTGAACCTTTTTTTCCCCTTGGAAGGGTTCAGACTCCACTGAGTAACCGGAGTTTCACAATCTCTCTCCAAATACGAACTAACCACTCTGCCAGGTGCAGAAAATAACCTCTGCAAAATGCTCCCAACGATGAGATTTGCACTGTTGAAGTTATGATAAGAAACTCTGTATTTAAACCCGATAAAGTTTCCCGTTTCCCCTCCTGCCCGAATCTGACAGTGTTAACTCTGGCTAGTGACATCTCAATAATGAACAAAAATTCACTTCCCCCCCCCCCCTTTTCCTATCTGAAGCGATCAGTTCATTAACAAACAAAACCCCATTGAAAATGGATCCCACTTTTCCTATCTGAAGGATGAGAATTTTAAGGAGAAAAATTAGGGATTCACTGGAGGGTGGGAACACAAGAACTTTTGCAGGATGCGTTTGGGGTGTATTTTCCTCTGCTGGGAATATTTCTGTGCTGTGTCACAGAACGGAACCTACATGGTAGCGGAAGCGATTTCCCGAAGATAATAAAAAAGACTTATTTAAAACAAAGTAATTCGAACACGCACAGATGGATTGATTTAAAGGATGATCAGAATCGTATTTTTGGGGGATAATTATTTAAGATTTTCCCTTCAGAAAAGATAAAACAGAATTAGGAGGATTCGGGCTTTTGTGCTTGGATCTGGTGATGTGCTTGCCATCCAGGTTTTCGGGTGCAAATTTACGAATAGGAAAATAAAGATAAAAAATCTCACAAACCGATTTAGAAACACGCAATACTAAAGGCATTCGACGGGCAGTGAAAAGAAATAGAAATAAATCAATTTATAAGAACTATTTCCCTTATTGAGGGGAATTTTGCACTTGTGCAACGTAAATTTCAGCTTCTGTCGAATTCCCCGCTTTGAGTGAAATAAACTGTATTCGAGGGGGAATAAAGTAGGAAAACCGCTGCCTTTGCCATGGAGCTGCTCTGGGAAGCAGCGCGTTTGTGTTCTTCTCTGGTTGATAGTCTTAAATCTCTGTAAAGGTCCCGTCCCGCTGAGGGCAGCTGGTACCTGGTCGGAGGGGTGGGAGGAGAAGAGGCAGCAAACGAACTTGGCAGGAGGGGATCGTTGCCATTCGGGGCAGGAGTTTGACTCCAACTTTTCCTTGGGAAGAGTCGAAAGAACGCAATTTGAACGAGTTAGGGTGCGAGGGGGGCAGTGGAAGCCGGGCTGAGTTGGGGATCCCCTTCCCGCGGTTGGAAAGGAGGCAGGCATTTGTATTCCTTCCAGCCAGAGATGGACAAGATTTTCCTTACAACTGCAAAACCTAGGGTCTCGGACCTTTGTTCTGAGGCTGGCGATTGCAATTTGGAGGTGGCTACTTCTGTTTTCTTCCCTTTGAAATGAAAGCGGGACAGTCCGTGGCTGGAGCTTATTTTTTACTCAATAAAGTTTCCACAGATCAAGGGTGGGGTTTAAAAAATGATTATTTGTTTGTTTGTTTTGAAGTATGGCCAACAGCTCGCTAATAAATGTGGAAATTCATGGGAAAGCTCCTGGTGACTCCAGCAGCTTGGAGAGCGCGTCCCCAGATCGGGGCACCAGCAGGGGAAAGGGCTCGATCCTGCCTCCCTTTTTCAGAGAAATCCACATGGCTCTCATCCCGGTCTCTATATTTTTGGGGTGTTTATTACTTTTAATTCCCAAAGTCGCGATGCCCTAATAGTGATACCCCATCACATCTCTCCCTTCCCAGGATCCAGCCTTCCAGGATCATCTCAGTTTCAGCAGCGGGATCAAGCCCCTGCTAGGTCTGAGAGCTGGATGTGACTCCCGGGGCACGATCCTGACAATTCCCCCCCTCTCCGCCCAGCTCCACGGGGCACCTCGTTTTTGCACCCGTGTGCGGGGTCCGCCAGCTGCGGGTACTGCAAGCTGGGATAGAAACAGCATCAGTTACGCGTGTCGAACCGAAAATAACCCCCCTTCGGTACACAACGCCTTTCATACACCCCGGTAAATGAAATCCTCCTCAAATCTTCTCAGTTGCAACTGGAGACGGCAGCTAATATTACCGTTAATTGAGATGAGAGCTGCGCCTGACTTACGGGGAGTTTCACGGTTTTTTTTTTACACGGGTGATTTCGGGTTTCTCAGCTACCCGCGAGCACCTTGCAGCCCGGACGTGAAACACGCATCACCTCCGCGCACACTTTATACCGGTCTGGGAACGGGTGTTTAACAGGGATATCTATACATACAGCCTGCGACGTATAAATTGCTCCGTGCGCGTTTGCCATAAAAGAGTGGGTTTGTGACACGACGGGTGCTCGTCTCCCGGTGTGTGTCCGCACGGGGCACAGCCACCCTCCGTGGGTACCAGGACGCGAGTGTGTTCCCTAAGGGGGAGGTCTGCAAAGGACTCGGTGCCTCCGCCTGGTTTGGATGCACCCAGGGACCGGGGGGCTTGGCCCAGGTGGGGGAACACCACCGGCATTATTCCCAGGGACCAAATACCGCTGTGGAGATTTCAAATGATCTTTCTAATTCTACGTTTTATACTTTATGATTTCTTGCCAGCATCTCAGTGTGTTTCTGTTTAGATATACTAAGCTCCTTGAAATTAATTAACCTGTGGTCAGCAACCAAAAAAAAAAAAAAAAAAGGAGAAGGGAATACTGGTTAAGCCATATTCCTTTACAACGTTTGGTCACAGTTAGTTACAGAATTTTCCAGCTGTGAAGATGATGTACACTATTTNCAGCAACCAAAAAAAAAAAAAAAATGGAGAAGGGAATACTGGTTAAGCCATATTCCTTTACAACGTTTGGTCACAGTTAGTTACAGAATTTTCCAGCTGTGAAGATGATGTACACTATTTACTGTAATTGAATTGCTGTTATAACACCTTTCAAGAGGAAAAGTGATACATGACAAAAGTTGAGCTGATGCAGAAGCCCCCCTTTTCTTTTTCCCCATGCTTATCTGGAATGAAAACTTCCCCTCAGAGAGAGCAGACCCGTGTCTGCCCTGGGGTGGGTGAGGAGACGCGGAACCCCCTCCGCACCCGCGCTAAACCTGCGGCCCCGGGCAAACTCCGCGTATCCCGCCGGGAATTCCAGGCTGAAACGGGCGCCGGGCTCAGCCCTGGTGCGGCTCGATCGCATCCTAGTGTCAGCCCAGAGCAGCCTGCGAGGAGGGGGAGAGGCTGCTCGTTTGTAGCTTAAAGAACCAAAAACATCCATTCTCATGTTTGGATTTATTGGATTTATTCCCTTCCAACTCGTAATAGATTCTCTAGAGCATCAGAGAGATTATTTTATAAAGTAAATTCAGAGCAGGTTGTTCATTAGATCCCATTATTATTTAAAGGGGACTATCAGTTGGAAAAAAAATCCATCTAATTTGGAGGAAAAAAAGCGACACATTTTAAGTAATTTCTGTAACTTTTGCTACCTTTGGCGGTTTTGGCAAGAGAACAAATAAAAATCCGGAGGAGTTGGATGTGATTTTCCCCCTCTCCCTCTCTGTTTTTTTTTTTCCCTTCTCAGTGCCACATAACAGCCTTTCCTCCTTCAACTTCAAAGAGGACTGAAAGGACAAACATTCTGATACAGCTAATAATACACGGAGAGAAAGAATTTGCATTCCTTAGCAAATATAAGTGCTCATTAATAGAATCATGTATTTGGCTATGAACGTCTTGCCAGTACCGCTGGGAGATAGAAAAGTGTTCATGTGGGGAGGGTTTGAGGAAGAGTTTTGATTGACGTTGTAGGAGACACATCTTCCCCTTTTCCCTCAGTCACGTGTATTAGGTCAACGATTGCTATTAAAAAAAAAGGGGGGGGGGGAAAGGAAAAGTGAAGTAATAATCATAAAGGAACAGATGGGGACAGAGCGCACAGCAAGGACTTGCTGCCTGTAAACTCATCAAGATAATGCTAATTGCCCTCTTAGGCCGTGTCGTAGCTCCCAGCCGGCCGCTTTGCCAGTGGGTCATGCATCCGCATCCATATCCGCGCCCTCCGGGGATGCCGCTTCCTCCCATTTACCTCCTCCGGAGGGTTTAGGGAAGAGAAGTCACACCCTTACGGGGCTCGGGCTGCTCGGAGGGGCGCGGATGGGTGCGGAGGAGCACGGGGCTCCCTCTCGCACACTTTCTCGCCTCCCGACTCCTGCGGTCCCTTCGCCGTGTTGTGGCCGTAGAACACGAACCTGATTTGTAAATGCCCTCAGCTCCTCCACTGAGGCCATCGATCTGATGTGTAGCATCCCTATAGAGCACCCCGGGAGCTCTCTTTTTCCAGCCAACTCTTTCCCAGTCTCTAAGCTGAGGTGATTCTATAGGTGGGAGTAATAGGGATATAGGTGGGAATAATGGGGATAATAGGTGGGAAATGGTAAACAAAATTAAAGTCACTTTGTGATTAAAACTTTGTTCATCTGCCTGAGCTAAAGACAATTGTAGTGATTACCCAAAGCTTATTTTACCATCATGTGAACTCTATTTTTATTCCCAGTTACCACACTATAAATTTGGACATCTTCTTCCCCATAGAGAAGTCTTCTCCAAGAGGGAATAAATCAGCTCTATGTGAACCCCAGGAAAGTTTACTGACACCTGTTTTCAGCACAGTATGTTCTATAAAAGGATAAAATCATAGAGAAATTAAAAAGCAACTTTGCCTTGTAAGGTGATTATTTGTGGGTCTCTCCCTCTCCCCTGGCTTATGCCCACAGTGACTATTTCACATCTTGCTACAAAGAAAGGATATCCAAGTATCTGGGCAGCACAGACTGAGTAGGGGTGTCTTCAAGGTGACTCACAGAGAAGATATGCTGGATCAGAACTGCAGCTAGACATAGGGACTATAATTTGATCACCTGGGTTTCCATCATCTGGTTTAAGCATTTTAAAGGTGAACAATGTATCTTGAACTGCTACTTTGGAGGGGCCATTGAGTTTATTATTACTTCAGTCTTTAACATCAGGTTTGGATATCTTTCTGGAAGCTAACCCTTTATTCAGCTGCAAGGTTGAGAGTTTGGTGTAAACTCTGGGCAAGGATACAAACCTCTGCTGAGTTTTACTACACCAAACTTTGTTGCTGATGATTCCTTTTTGGCTTTCACTCTTTCAGGCTTATTCAAAGAAGTTGTCTTTGCCTGGTAATTTCTTTAGTTTTTGTTAGATTTGGGAGCAGCTTTTTATACATAAATATGAGTGTACTTATATTACTCGAACACAGTGAACATAATTTGCCTATGACTTCAGTGGGACCATATTTCGTCAGAGATGCACATGAATGCCAGAAGAACAGTGCTAGGAAAGCATCAATTGTGGTTCTCTAGGATGGCTTGTGTACAGCAAGAGCAGAAACACGCTTTGCCTTCAAAGAAGTTCAGTATTTTATTAGCATAATCTGTAGAAATTGTCACTCAGGGGTTTGCTGTTGGCTTAGGCCCAGCGGTAACTGGTCTGGCAACCTCCTGACTAGGTCTGGGATTAAAAAGTCAAAAGTTTTTGGTTCATTCAGAAGTGGGAGCCTCCATCTGCTCACACTGACTTCTGCGTTGACTCTTTGTTCTGTCCCAGTGGTCCCCAGCCCACGCTGGCCCCAGAATAATAATATCAAGCAAGGAATGCACTGTCTGTTTTGTTTTTCTTCTCCCCTCTCCTCATCCTTTTTAACTGCTGGGTCTGTGAGCAGCCTCGGAGGGTCCATAAGGTTAACAAATTGGGAATTTCAACCCCCTTTGTTTCAGCCTCTCCTGAAACACGCCTGTTGGCTTTGCTCCGGGGCCATGAACCCGGGAATCCTTCCCAACAGACAGCATCAAGGCCTCCCAAGCTCACGGGGCCCTAAGCTGCTGGGCCAGCCTCAGCAGGAGACTGCCCCAGGGTGAGGAGCATGGATCTTCAGGGATGAAACAAACTGTTTCAGATGCAATGAATTGGACATCTGTTTCATCAGAGAGGAAAAGAAAACATTCATCAGCTGTAATGAGAGATGCTAAGATATTTTGGTATGTTGATAGGCTGCCTCCTGCTCCTCACAGCTGGAACAAACACACTACCTAATCTATTGGCCCCTAGGAATGATTTCCTTCCCTTGGGTAATACCTTTTCTTCACATCAGAGCATTGGATTATCGGTAGCACACACTTAATGCTTTTCAGTGCACTCTTTAGTGGTGTTCGATCATTGCCAGTCTCCAATTTACCTGCAAGTTTTCTTATCTTTGGTCTGTGGATCCATTCTATGCTGGATTTCTTAAATACATGATGTCCTCCTGTGCAAGATCCTGTTTTTTAATCCGGCAGCTCTACCAGTGCTAAAAGTCTAGCTTGTTTCTCTATTAATAAGGGATCTGCTTTTACCTTCTCCAAATGCTTCCCTACACTTTACATGTGCTGGGCAAGGCATGCAGGACTTGTTCTTACATTAAGAACATCTCAGTATTGCCCATCACCTGCAGTAGTCTGTTGCTCAATGCTGGGTGCACTCCCATGTGCTTTTTATTTTATAAAGAACTCTCAGAATCATAGAATAGTTTGGGTTGGAAGGGACTTTCGGAGCTCATCTAGTTCCAACCCACTGCAATGAGCAGGGACATCTTCAAATAGATCAGATTGCCCAGAATCCCTTGGTTCATGGGATTTTTATTAGCAGCTTTGTGTGGACTCTGAAAGGTTTCATGGTGTGTTCCTGAACTTGATTACATTTCTCCCTTTGGTTACAGGCTGGTTTTGTGCACAGGTTCAGCAAACTGAACTCTCCAGTTCTTTCTGCTAACTTATTTTTCCTGTAAATACAATATTCTTTTTGCAGTCTGCTCTAGAAGGAATCCTTCTCCAGCTCTTATTTACACCATTCCCAGCTGCTGTGTTTCTCAGGTGCAGCTCTTTTGCTTTTATGAGTACTTTCCTCCTTGCAAGCAGCTGACCTCTACCCAACCCATCTCACACATCACGGGCTGAAGAATGCTGTAAAAGATGTTTCTGCTTCTAACACAAAGTATGTGCTTTTCTTTTGAAAAACAGTGACCAGAGATGGTGCAAGTATAGCTGGGATTTTAGTTAGGCACTTACAGATTGACTTGGTTGCATTCCCTAAGAGAGGACTATTGCATCCCAGTGGACAACTGCCTTTCCTAAGCTCTTTGCAGCTGCCCCAGCAGTGGCCCATTTCCAAAGTGCTGTCGTCCACATTTATTCAATACTTGTATTATAGTCTCTCCTGGAAGCAGGATCCTGTCTGAAGCTACTGATAACAGCTTGTTGTGCTGTTGACACGGTTGCAGATCCTGTGACTCCCTGTATTTCTTTTTTCAGCAGAAGCATTCCTGCTCTCTATATTTTTAAGCCTTCCTTTCATTAAATTGTGCTGATACCACAGAAAATTGTCAGCTGTCCATTCCTTCTCTAGGCATGGAATGTATCTATATGTATATATATGTATGTATAATCACAGCAAGGGGAAGAAAGGGTCAGGTGTTGCTACGGAAAGAGACTATTAATCTGGGACAGAACTGGTAGTAGGGGAGGTGAAAGCCTTTCCCTGCACAAAATAAGCCTTTGAAAGGAAGCTCATGGAGAGCTCAGCCCTTCTCCAGGGAACACCTGCCCCAAGTTCAGTAATTTGGTAATTTGCTCCTCTTATTGCTTGCCTTTGATGATGGCTCTTCAACCAGATTTTCACTGATCTAAATGTAGCCTGGTCTTAACTGGTCTGGGTTAAATTAGAAAGAAGATTTGTATGAGGTATTGGCTTGAATGCTTTACAAAGGTCTTGATGGCGAAGTCCTGAAGATTATAATATGTTTCTCAAAAATCCTGTGATGGTTCATGCCAGCCAAGCATCTACTTATATGCATAAACCACCTTTCACTTTTAACAGATGTATTCAAAATGAAAGAAGAGGAAGTTGGAGGCAAGGTGAGAGATTATCCCCTTTCTTATCTATTCTGTTATGTCCTTTGCAGATCAAAGCTGCATAACATTCTCTGGTCCATCATGGTCTTGGGTATCATCAGGGACTGTCACATCAACCAGCCTGTGGCAGAGGAAATCAGCTCTGCTCTTATTCATTAACCCCATCACTGACCAGGAGGAGGGAGTGGAGGAGAATCCACTGGTGCTTTTACAGAACTGATTTCACTCCAGATGCACACAAGTGGTTTCAACTTCCCAAGGCACCCAGTGAGGATGGGATTGAAGCAGCCACTCCAACTCACCAACTGGTCTTTACCCAAGTGCCTCACAAAACAGAGGTGACACATTATTGACTGTGACATCTGGATTGCATTTAAAACTAATAGGATAAAAGGTAGATTTGCCAGCTGAATTTCTGATGTATAAAACTTAGGTTGCACTCTGGGTGTTTTTACATCATCAGAAGAATTATATCTCTGGGTATATTTTTAGCAGCCTGTCCGATAGCTTCATCCTGGTCCGGCTCAGCACTGGAGCCAAAGGCTGAAAACTACTGCTTGGAGGAATGTGAAGGAGCAGAATGAGCCTCTCTCAGGGTCACTGGCCTGGCACGATGCTCACACACACCATGTAATGTGCTACAAGGAACATTTTATTTGTTGCTCAGTCTGTCAGTCTCAATTTCAACTCTTTTAAACTTTTCCTTTGCCACAAGAAACACCAGAGGACTGTGGAAGAAGACCATCAACTTATATAGTGTAAAGAAGAGTTGGCTTAGATATTACAGTATTAACATTTCCATGGGTCTTCCTTATCTCTAGCATTTTTTGATTTTCATCAGAAGGAGTTTGATTCTGGCATTTTTGTGTTGCTCTGGACCCTTAAAGCCTGGTAAGAAATCATCATCTCTGGCTTTTAAACCTTCACAATCTGAATGTGCCTCCTTGCAGGTACATGTGCCTGTATGCAGAAACACAGTTGTATTTCAATACACAGAGAAAAGAGTTTACGTGCCCCTCTGGAAATCAAATCTGGGGAACAGGGGTGGCTCTTTCTTCTAAGCATTTAGAAACATTCCATGACCCTTCTCTGAGTTTGCAGAGCAGATTTTGCTGCAGAACCAGTGCTTAAGAGAAGGGTTTGCGGCCCCATCTGCAATCTCCAGCAATAACTTTTGAACATGGAGAGGCAAATGGTAGCATATTTGCAAGTACTTGAAGCAATTTTGCTGATCAGGGTTCAGAGCTCCAGTTAGTCATTATTTCATAGCACAGAAGAAATACAGCCTGTCTTCTCTTAGTGATAGGCACACCCAGTGCATGGTACCACTAATATACAGTGATGAGAGTTAAAAAAGGAATTAACTAAAACTGGCCTATTCAAAGCTTCAGGATAAGGATCAAGACATTACCTGATGTGATTATCAGTGGTCACTGATGACAAGAACACTGGGGAGATGGGGGGAAAGATGAAAAGCAAAAGCTTATGGTGTGCCTCGGGCAGACAAAAGAAGAGTCAGTAAGAAACACTTATATTTTCCGGAGCGAAGAGATTAATTAGCAAGGAGGGCTGGTTTTGCAGCACAGAGCAGGTTTTCTGCACAAATAGGATTGGATAGCACCATTATAGAGATGGAGTAGTGTTTTTTCTCTTGGGAATCCATGGTTTGTTTGCTAGTGGGGGAAAAGGGACTCCTTAGTTCTACCAGTAAATCTATCCCCAGTAAAAACAAATCTTAGTAAATTTCGTTTGCTTGGGTGGGCTGGTTTTATTTCCATGTTCACATGTGCCTTGTTAAATAGTGGTGTCCATCCACATCACTGCAGGTGCTACTTGAAGCCAAGAGTGTTTACAGGGTAAAGCAGTGAAGGAAAGGGAGCATCACCACCACCTTACACTGTCGTCACATACTTTGCATCCAGTGTCCATTTTAAAGTAAATGACAACTTATGAGACAGATTGTCTGCTACATTTGACCTATTTGTCATGATCTCAACAATTTTTGTTGAAGTTCCCACCTCAGAAACATTTCTTAAGCAACAGGAAAGTGAGACTATTTGGCCACTCTTATGCTGAAGGAGTGTCATGAAAGGAGGATAGGGAAAATGAATGGAAAAAAAGGCAGTTGTATAAGATGTGGCTAACCAGATGATTCAATCTGGCGTCACTGGGGAGAAAGGAACTGAGATATAGGAAGAATTACATATATACAAAATATATTATATATATATAATATATTATATATATAATTATATATTATATATATTATTTTATATTATATTTTATATATATATAAAGCATATGGGCATCTGGGAGGTGAGGTTAAGAAGTATGACCTTGCTGTAGGATGGAAAAAAAGAGTATAAAGGATGCCTGGAAGAGAGGCTGAGATGCTGAGAAAAGTGATTTATTACTTGGTTTTTGGGTTGGGTGACAGATGGGAGGCTGTGGAGAGGAAGAAGACACAGAAAGGAGGAGAAAGGGCAACACAGCAGACTAGGCTGGACCTCAGAAGTGTGGTGAAGGGAAGGTGACAGGCGGTGCAGGTTGAGGGGAGCCGGGAATGGTTGCCAACCTGTGTGGTGATGGGGTGGCGTTGTCAGTGATGATACTGTCAGGGATGGCAGGCAACGGGCATAAGATAAGGGGGATATAGGCGAAGAAAGAACTCCCAGTGCTGACATGGGAGGGGTGAGTTCAGTTCTGATTTCTCAGTGCAGTTCCTTGAAATCTGGGGCCATCTGGACACAATCCTGTCCCTCATACAAGCTGTCAGCAGCACCGAGGGATTGCTCTGGCAGCCAGGACTTGCTGGCACATCCAAGAGCCTCCGTGCTGATGGCCAGGAGGGCAGATGGCACCGGATGCACTACAGTGGCTATGCACTACCTGGTGCCCCCTGTTTTGGGGGAGTCCTGCAGAGCCAGGTGAGCCACTGGCTTCAGGCACTGCAGTGTCACTCAGCCCAATAGTGTAGAGCCAAATCGCAGTGAGCAGACACCCAAACACCTTCAAGGATATGAGCAGTGGTGCAAACCTTCAGGGTGGTCATATTTGGTTTTGTTTGGTTGTGTTATGTCAGGCATCACCAAAGCAACAGCCTGAGGTGGGTGACAAAGCAGGAGAGTGAGAACTTGGCTGACACAGATGTCTGAAAAGGAATAGATATTTGTAGTAACTGGTTTCTTCAACCCCATCTTCCTTTGCTCAGCATAGTCCTGATGTGTAAATTCAGATTTGGGCTGGTATTTTGAGTTTCTCTGCCCATAAGTATGAGTAAGAGTCTCTGCAAGTGTTGGCCATTTAGCTTCATGAGCACCTATACGTTAAAGATTATTTTATTCCTGAAATATTTTATTGGCTTTTAACCATCCCAACAACAACACTAGTTTATTATGGCATATCTGGAGGATGTGGTATAACTGGACAGCATATCCTCATAGCATAGCATAATGGGGATCTGAAAAGTAAAAGCTTTGGGGAAAGAAAGTGATGGTATGTGTTTATTACTGAGGTTAGAGCTGTGGAAAATAAAGCAAATGTTTGCAGCTCCTCAATGAAAAAAATCAAGGCTCCAATAAAGACAGTATAAAATTGTGTGTTAGAGCAGATGACATGGGACGCAAATAGTGACTGTGTGTTGGTTAAAGGGTCAGTTCACCCTGGTTGAGGAGCACTGGCTGTTCCTCCTCTCACCTCAGGCACAGCTGACTTTGTTATATCCCTAACAAACTCTTCCGATAGAGGAGACCCCGAGACTTTTTAGCTTGGATCCCATATATGCATGTATTTCTTCCACTGGAAAATGTGAATGTTTAAAAATAAATTACATCTATTTCAGTTAAACTAAGACTTCTCAATCTATGTACGACTTTCTGATCAAAACCAATATGGATAACATTGACCCACAGTGAAGATATTCACAGAGTGAAATAGAAAGATAAATAGGAGGTTTGAGTTTTTTCTGCATCATAACCAGGGTCCCTAAACATTAACTTATTAGTCATATAGTAAAGGAAGACAGGAGGGGGAAAAAAAGGAAAAATAATCCAAATTGATAAATTTACAACTGTTTTAATTGTATTTTATCACAATATGTGAAAATACATGTAATGAATTCCTATGCAAGCAAATATGAAACACCTATAAACACACAAATAACTGTGTACCCATACTGGGCTCATAGAAATTAGAGACCAGCCTCAAAAATTTACCTGCCCACTTCATAAACTGGGGGCAGTTACCTGGAAGGGCTAGATCTCTGCTTGGTTGGGCTGAGTATCGGTCGGCAGGTGGTGAGTGGTTGCATTCTCTTCCTTTGTTATTTCTCCATTAGGGACTGTAGTGACAGGACAAGGGGTAGCGGATTCAAACTTAAACAGGAGAGGTTTAGATTGGATATAAGGAAGAAATTCTTTCCTGTTAGGGTGGTGAGGCACTGGAATGGGTCGCCCAGGGAGGTTGTGAGTGCTCCATCTCTGGCAGTGTTCAAGGCCAGGTTGGATGAAGCCTTGGGTGACATAGTTTAGTGTGAGGTGTCCCTGCTTATGGCAGGGGCGTTGGAACTGGATGNCTTGGGTGACTTAGTGTGAGGTGTCCCTGCTTATGGCAGGGGCGTTGGAACTGGATGATCTTAAGGTTCTTTCCAACCCTAACTATTCTATGATTCTATGATTCTATGTTAGACTGCGCAGCAGTGTCACTGTACTCCAGAAGAGCATCTCACCCAGCACCCACTGTATGGTTATACACTCTGCTTTGGGACTGCACTAACATGGCAGCTTAGGAAGTACATTTAAATGAATGACCTGAATAGTATGGCACAAGATCATCCCAGTCTCCTCTTTCAGACAGGATAAAAGATGAAAACCACTGACACCGTAGCCTTGACACTTGAAAGAATGCTGTAAGTATGGTGAATATTGTTCGAGGAAGGGACATATTAGCTGTAAATTTTATTAAAGCAGATACCAATTTAAAAATGCATGAACTGTAGAAGAAAGGGAACCATGGTACAACCTGTTAGCAATAAAATTGGAAAGAGAAACATTGCTTACCCAGCTGGTTAAATCATGGAGAGTAAAATCAAGTGAAAAATAAACACCAGATTTAGATGCACACTCAATATATCTGGCTGCCTGCAAAAGCTTGTGCTACTGAAGAAGAGAGTCTATAATCACATCAAAACTGTCCAAGTCTGTTCAGCTCTCTACACTGCAGAGTCTCACAGCCACTTCCACTCACACAGCAAGCAAGCAGTGACCCGGCTCTACCTATGCTCACTCTGCTGACACAGAGGACTGGATTTAAACTCAGAACAGATTAATTTTCATAGAATCATGGAATCATACAATCACATGGAATTATATAAACACAGAATCACAGGTTGGGTTGGAAGGGACCTTAAAGATCACCCAATTCCAACCCCCTGCTGTCGTCAGGGACATCTTCCACTACAGCATGCTGCTCCAAAGCCCCTCTGTTTAACCTGGCCTTGAACACTGCCAGAGATGGGGCAGCCACAGCTTCTCTGGGCACCCTGTGCCAGCGCCTCAGCACCCTCACAGGGAAGAGCTTCTGCCTAAGAGCTCACCTCAATCTATCCTCCTTCATTTTGAGACCATTACCCCTCATCCTATCACTACACTCCCTGATATCTTGGACATCCATATTCCCTCAAAGGCTCCAGAGACAGCTTTACAATCATAAACAGAACGAATTTCAGGAGTATGAAATTAATACCCATTGGGTGACTTCAGTGCTAAACATCCACTGATATCTAAAGAGAAGTTTTTAAAACTTCTTTTGTTTCCTGATTAGCTCCTATGGACGCAGCTTCTGGGTGTCCAAGGTCTCATGAAAAATCAAAGGAAGCCTGCATGCAAAGTGAGAGTACAGTTGTCACTTTAGTTTACTCATGCTTGTCCCAGAAAATGAAAAGAGGCTTTTCTCACTTTGTTTTTTTTTTTTATATGCACTTGTGCAACACAGTTGTCTTTGGAGTTAAACTTCTCATTGTCGTGTTGGAAACCCAAACTGTGAAAGCAAATCCCCTGATGGCTTAGTCCCGCGTTTCTGAGCCTCATTGCAGAGACATCTTTGAAAATTTGGCCCCATTTTGTAGTGATAACATGACAGATTCCTCTTGTGTTGAAATTCTGGTGAGCAGCGTGCCTGGAGGCTTGGCTTCTTTGCTAGGATTAAAGTCTGGGGTTTAAAGACAGTAGCTTATTTCCCCCCCTCCACTCCCCTCCAACAGCCATCAAAATAGAGATATCTGCTTTGAGAGAAAAAACAATCCACAGATAGAGAATTACTGTTATCCCAACTGACTGGTGTTTGAAATCTCAACTAAGCCTGTGCTCCCTGGTTAAATTCCTCTGCTAGAACCTGGAGCTGGTTTTCACTGTTCTTCCATTGCTTTGAGCAGACAGGATTTCTAGAGAAGCTCTCTTTCACCTTGTTTTCTTCAGAAATGGATCTGGGTTTCTGTCTCTTACTGATCCTGACCATATAACTTATGTGACTTCTCATCTTAGGCTCTGGTTAAAGGACCTGGTAAGCTGGGTGGGGTGGCTCTCCTTCCCTCATTCCTGAACTCACATTGTTTGTCACACAAAAGGGCAGCTTTGTGCCAGGATCAAGTCCTCTAGCTCCCTCACTTGTTCAAAGATTTCTTTTTATGATAGAAATTTTTCTCAAGCCCTTGCCAATTAAGTTCAGTTTAATAACTCTGACCATTTATGTGACACATTTCATCTTGGAAGAGCTAATAAAAACACTAATTACTATTCAGAGTGCTCCCAAGAGGCAGATTATCATTATCACATCCTCATTCCATTGTTAGGGAAACTGAGGCAACATGACTTGCATAGGACAACAGACTGGAACCCTTTCCAAACCACCCAGGTGAGTTCAATGCTGCATGGTTTCCCATGTGAGGTAAAATCTACTTCTGTTGGGTATAAATGGAGGAAAATCTCCAGTTTTAATTCCAGGGTTCAGCAAAAGAAGCAACTGAGAGCACAGAACTGTCAAGTCTTTGAGTCGCTACTTCCTCCTCATGTTCTGATTAAGCTCCCTGCTGTTGCCTGAGCTCCCTTGGCAAAAATGGAGGTTCCTATCAAAGACAGCAAGCTCTTTTGGGTACAAAAGACACGCAGCAATCTCACAATTGCTTTCAGGGGCATTTTGTATTGGGGTTCAATGAATTCAGCCAAGGATGTATGTTGAGATGAACTACCCATGCAATCATGACTATGCTGCTACACCAGATCTCTGTAACTATCACCAGCATCTGGGTCATTTGAGGGAGGATTTGAAGGTGAGTGGAGGAAGGCAGGCCACGAAAATTATATCTGTGCATCTTCCAGTTCTCTTCTGGGCATTAAACTTATAATGCCAGGGCAATGTGTCTCAATTTGAGAAATGTAATGCCTTCAAAGCACCACCAAAGCACAATTAGCAAATAGAAAAGAAAAATAAACAAAACACCCAACCCAATGGAAGTCAAGCAGGAGACTCCGTATGTAGTTCTGACATCAAAGGAATATTACTCGTGCTTTCATCTCCCTCTCCCCTTGTGAGTTAAAAGTACAATGTATCACTGCATATTTTAAGCATTTTCCATTTTGAAAGCTTAAATGTCAGTGTAATTCCCCCAATGCTAATTTCTGTTGTGCTGTTCCAGGCTGGTACTTCAACAGAACATCTCCCACTTCCCACATGATTATCTCCATCTCTGCCTTTGATAGGTTTGCATCCAATTGCTTCAAGTATTCACTCTGGATCTGAACCAGTTGGTATTCCTTGACAATTTGCTTTGAACACTGTCAAATAAGGTATGGTACTGCCTTTTATGGGGTGTTTTTGATGTTCTACTTTCCTCTGGTTCCGCTGTCCTTCTCTTTCTCTAATGTGGGATCGTGTGGTTGCACCTAGACTCACTTGCTCTTTGGATCAATCTATAATAGGACCACCTGGAAAAGAACATATCTTTATTTTCACTTTTCTATGTTTCTTTCCTTAGAATGAACTTTGCATTGGAGGATTATTGACATATATGCTTTAAAAAGACGTGTGAATAAAAACCTTTATGTTCTATCTTGTGGTAAAAAGCGGGTATTTCTTTGCTCATTTGAATGTTGGTAGATTATTTATGCTGGTGCAATGTTTTGAAGAGATAAAATACTCCCCACTGTGCTACATACAAATCTCTGCAATGTAAACATAAATAGTTGTTGCGCAAGCATAATCAAAGATATTTTTTGTCATTATTGTTTGGTAGTTTAGTCCTCTAATGGCATCATCTGGTGTAAATCAGTGTACCTCTACTGAAGCCTGTAAAGCCCCTACCAGTTTGTACCAGATGGGACTCAAACTCTTCACTCTATGTTTAGACCTGAAAAAAAAGGAGAAAAAGGCAAAAGCCTGATAGTCCTTGAAAATTGAGCTCTTTGTTAATTCATGGAAAGCTAGTAGAGCAAAAGTGGCAGGGACTTTTCTTGAACCATTGTATGCCTCAGCCCTCATCTAGGGAGAACATTTTTGCGATGAGGGAAAGCACGGGTTTCTGTGCCAAGTTAGTTCCTGGCCCCTCTGCTCAGATGACTGCAAAGATTTGCCAGATAATGTCATTTATAATGTGAGCTCCTTTTTGCCAAGATTTGGACTAAGACCACCAGCTCTTTAGCACAGGCCAGCAGACTGCTGCCAGGTGCTAAGAATTTTCAGTCATTCACAACCTGTTCCTCATTTTTCAATACCTAAAGGTGAAGAGTTTGAAATCTGGTTTTCTGTCCCCAGAGCAATCTTGTTTCACTGTCATTCAGCATTATCTTTTCTCCAGCATTGTACACAGAAGAAAGAACCTGCTAAAGCTACTTTGACATCTGATTCTATGCCAGCTGAAGACAACAACCTCAGTCTTACCCTTTTGGTATTCCGTAGACAAACTTTGCTCTGAGTTTATATAAAATAAAATATTCAGCAGCATTCATTTTCACAATTTAGACTATATCATTGGAATAGACCGCCCATGCTGGTTTTAATGCTATAAATACACATTTATTTCCAAATTATCAATGCTATTAACTGGCATACATAGTGTTTAATTGGCATTCATACATCCAACAGACATGAAGCTAACTTTGCATAGAAAGAGGTGGGCAACTTTCGAATGCTTTTGAGTGCTGATAGCAAAAATATCTACTAAATACTTAATAATTGCGTATTATAAGGTAATAGAATGTTCACCTAAACTTAGTAGGAGCAAGATTTTACAGAAGTGAAGAACACACACATACATACACAATAAATGCATCCAGCTTTCAGACAACTAAAAGTTTGCATTACTATGATCAGCTCTTTCAGGTTTGCCTATGAGAGTTTTTACCTCTTTTCTGTATTTTCAACAAGATCCTCCAAAAGAGTTGTTATTCTTCTATAAATAAGCTTGATGTGGACACAAAGTTTTTTGCAAGAAATTTGAGCTACAGTTAGCAGCTACTGAAGAGCTCTAAGTCTGATGTGGGTTTAATTTGTGATGAGTGCCATGGCAGAACAGTCTAACAATATAAGCCTGTTGGACATGTCGTCTGGGCTGTCACGTTCAATTTGCACATGACCTCCTGGCCAAAAAATGGGAAAGAAGTGGTAGAATGTGGGACTGAAAGCTTATATTATTGCTTTGACAGCTTCACTCATCTATAAGTAATGCAAAATGCAATTTATATTTATACTCTCTGACCTTCTGTACAGAGAGGGAAACTATCTAATGATGGGCCATGGTAGCAGAGAAAGAAACAGATCTCAATACAGCTGGAATTTGTCTACATTTTTTGCTTTTCAACCATTCAATTACAGTCAAAAGATAAATGAGACATGAAGAGTGCCTTGGTTAGGTAGTGACACAATTATTTTATAGTGAGTAGGTTCTGGCTTTGAGCCTTGGCAAAGGTTGCCATGCACGCCTTATTTCACTAGATACAGATAATCTGCCTGCTCCCACCGGCCAAATCCCCTCTGCTTTGAGGTGTGTCATTATGCCCATCACAGGGGGAGAAGAAAGACACCAGCAACTCGGTACCACTCTTCCCCTGCATTTGAATATCTTTGAGAGTGGCTGATGCTCTAATCCTATTAACTATGATAAATCAAGTCAGGCCTAATTGTAAACCAGGACATTACTCATTTTTGTGGAAAACAGGCAGATAGAAAGAATGTGTCTTCTCAGGGAAAAGAAGTAAACAAACCAGGCTTTGATTCTGACAGAACTGCTGAAGTAAATACCAGGTAACACCTGAAGATCCTTAACAACATGTCTCAGAGCAGATATCCTGCTGCCACAGCTCAGCATCCTTCAGAGGGCTTCACTGCAGCTACGATGGTTTACAACAGCATGATTTGGCTCAAAAATTCAGCTTCCAGCTGTATCTGTTTCTCTCCTTTCATCCAAAAGAGACACAGCATTTGAAGGAAAAGTTACTTGCAGGAATGAGCATTAAGAGAAGACAACAGGTAAAGAAAATGGGAAGTACAGGTTTTACATATCCTGCTGTATTTTAGACAACTACACTAGTTCGAATTCTTCTCTTCATCCCATTGATCCATTCTGCCTTGAAAAGGAGTTGATAAAAGTCCATTGACCTCAACAGTGAGGTTTCTTTTCTGTTTTAACTGTTTTATGTGGGACTGCCACATTTCAATGAGTAGTTTTTTGCTTTTAAAGATGCAATAATTATAACCCATGCTATTGAACAACAATTTCAACTGACATCCAACTTTCTTTGTGGAATTCCTTTTTTAAAAGATAAGGGATGACAATAATAATGCAACTTATGGTCACTATACAGTTAATATGTCAGTAAAGAACAAAAATACAGAAACAAAGGCTACAGGAAGGTGATGTTTAATAGATAAATGCAATAAGATGAGACAACTAAGACAAAATAGTGCAATGATAAGAGTCTGAGTGAAGATTAATATGCAATTTATCTTTCTTTTTGTTTGTTTCCCAGCAAGAGTACTTTGTCCAAACTATTAGTTATCCTACAGGTTAAAAACTTCTTACATCTGCACCTTTTGGAGCAGAATATAACTATAGTTTTGAAATTATAAAGAAACTTGGAACTTAATTGATTTATGTAGCTTCTTCCTCTGGTCCCTGCAGGCTGGAGCAAGCTCATGGCTTTCCAGCCTGTAATGTTCAGTACATGGGTTTAAGTAATGGGCCACACATGAGGACTGAGATCTCTGGGGTGACTTCTCAGAGGCGAGGGGCAGGGCTGAGGGTGAGCATGGCCTGTGAGGGACACTCAGCAGTGTGAACCTCGCAGTTGGTGCACATGGTTAAATCAATACTCACCTCCCCTAAGGCTCCTCCAGCCAAGGAGCATCACATCCTGACCAGGGAGTGATCTAACAGGGAGGTCTGCTCCTTTTCCTTTCCTCTTGTTTCCAAGTTGGCAGCTAGAATAGAAAGAATAAGTTAAAGCAACCGCAAAAAACCCACAACAAACATGCCTAGGTCCAAAAACTTGCCTAGGTCTGACTCCTGCTGGTGTCACCACAGGCTTTGCCCTTGGCAGCAGGAGGAAAGATGAGGCCTTTGATTCGGGTGGGGAGGGAGAGGAACACCCCTGGGTAATTGCAAGGTTTCTTTTGCAACCTCTTGCCCAGCAGCTGGCACAGTAAGCAGTGCTCCTCTCACAGTTTCACAGGTCTTTTCTAGCTGAGTCACTGTGGAAAAATGGAGCAGTTGAGCTGGCATTTTAGAGCTTTGATTTGGAGGGGGAGAGGAAAAAAATCCCCCTCCTTTGTCTGTACTTTTTTTCCCCCAAGCTGCTGGAGTGAAGCAGTTAATAGTGATTCTCTCCCTCCCCCCCATCATTTTTAATCCACATCCCTGCCCTGTACCTGCCCTTATAATCCTCTAGCATGTGCTGGTGACATCACATGGCCATCAGCTCCCAGCTCCATCCCTGTGACTGTCATTAACTGTTGCAAGCAAATGAAAAATGACTAGGAGACTCTTTGGCTCCCACCA
This sequence comes from Agapornis roseicollis, assembly GCA_002631895.1. Taxonomy (NCBI): domain Eukaryota; kingdom Metazoa; phylum Chordata; class Aves; order Psittaciformes; family Psittacidae; genus Agapornis; species Agapornis roseicollis. The sequence goes on from NDXB01012089.1 coordinate 39,933, forward strand.
GTGACCTTGGGTATTATTAGAATGACCTCTCTTTGGCTTGACCATAAAAAAAACCAGAAAAACCTTTCTTGATATCATCACAAGGGGCTGGGGCTGAACTGAGGCTGTTTGAGGCAAGGAGAGGCAAAAGGAGTGGAGGAAACCATTAAAGAAAGCAAAGTAAATGTTATGCAAAGATACAGTGGTCATAAATACTTGATCAGAGGCACAGCCCCGTCACCAGCCCCACAGCCTGACCCCTTGCCAGGACACGGCAGGCAGTGCTGTGGTTACAGTGCACTGTGTCACGCATAATTTCAACCCACCTTCTATTTGTTATTTGTTTGCTTTGCCTTTACAAAGATGTAAAATCACAGGTAACCACTTCAGGGCTCATTGGCCTCTCACACCTTACAGTCTGGTGTATTGCTTCAGTCCAACACACACCTCTATCAACGCAGGAGGCACCAGGGTGCAGGATGCACAGACAGGGCAGGATGCACATATTTTTGTGTAGTATAACACATGGAAAAGCTGTCTTATGTATCTGTCTACACATACCTACTCTATGTACAAACACACACACACATATATACAGTATATATTTATAAATGTACATATGTATATAAACATATAAACATATACAGCACATATTTATAGATGTTCACATTGTGTATTATTCTCAATGCATATGAATATGGATATAAAAAGAGCACATGTTCGTCACACGTGTCTTATGTTGCCTTCCATATAATATATAATAGCATATAGCAGTTGCATGTCTTCCTGTGTAGTCTAATGATATTACTAACAGAAATAGAAATAAAGAATAAGAATACAAGTAATAATAATAATAGTCATAATAATATTAGTAAGAATAAGAATAACAATATGAATAATTTGCACAGCTGGGCTGGGCCATGGGGACAGGAAGATGCTCTGCTTTTAATGTCCTCCCTGACATGGACCTGGGGGCCCCCTGGGGCAGGGGTTGCCCAGGACCTTCAGCCCCAGGACCCCCAGCCTTGGTCCCAGTGTGGTGCTGGTGGACCCCGGAAGTTTGCAATGCAGACCGGGGAAGGCTGGGAGGAGAGGACCCAGGCGGGACACAGGGGTCCTGCTGCCCTCGGGGAGCTTCGCTGTACAATGATTAAAGCCCTGGAGGCAGAAAAAAGCGATCATCCTCCCAAAGTCCTGCTTTGCTTCTCTGCTGTCGGCTGGAAATGGATCTGGTGCTTTCTAGACATTTAACTCCCGACAAAAAGGGCATTTTATTACAGGTTATGACAAGTTGCAGAGAGACTTGGAGAACCCAAGGAGAAACAGCGAGTGGAATCAAGGCGGGGGTGGGCTGGAAGAAGGGAGAGAGGAAGGGAGGGATACTCCAGATGTTTGAAGGACAGCGCGCAGATGACTTCAGATGACCGGTGTGAGCAGAAACCCCGATGAACAGTCGGGCAGTGCATCCTGCGCCGGGGCTGCAGGGAGTGGGGGCTCCTGCCCGACGGAGGCCCGGTACCGACGCCACCTCCTCCTCAGAAAACAAGGATCAGACAGCACCAGACCTCCTTTTTCTGCTATTAAATGGGGGCTGTCTGAATGTTTAGAGAGCTTCTCTCCTGCTTTGAGTGGCGCAGGGTGGGCTGTGTGTGACTGAGGCAGGAGGAACCACCTGCAATGGAGCTCCCCCTCACCCAAATCCAATCAGGTTCCTCACCTAAGTCTTTCATCTCTTCCCTTTTTAGGGCCCGGGGAGCATCTCTGCCCGCCTGCAGAGACGGGCTGACACCCAGCCAGTGCCGGGAGAGGCTCTCCGCGGGGCCGCGCTCCCGCCTCTTAGCGTTTGGACCAGTCACGTCGTTAGAAGGATGCCAAGGACTTTATGGAGTCTGTCAAGCACTCAGTACTTCTGTCTTTAGTGGCATCCTCATAGACAAACTTCGCAGGTGTTAAAAAAAAAAAAAAAAAAAAAAAAAAAAAAAAAAAAAAAAAAAAAAAAAAAAAAAAAAAAAAAAAAAAAAAAAAAAAAAAAAAAAAAAAAAAAAAAAAAAGAGAAAGAAATATGCCGGAAAAGAATAATAATATTAATAAAAACCCAACAAGCTTAACAGCTGCTCAGGGACACTGCAAACCATCTGATTTTGCAGGATAGGGCTACCATCCTAATTCTTCCTGGCAGCTTTTCAAGTGCGTTTCATTGCTGGTTGCCAATGGAGGACGGCTCAGTCTCTCCCTTCCAGCCCTGCTCGGCGCCTGCCGGGTGTTTCTGGGAGAGGTTTGGCACTGGGAAAATAAACTCACATCTCGGGAGCCGGGGGGGGGAAGAAGAGTCGCGTCTGCAAAAATAAAGAAGTTTTGAAGTGTCAGAGTGTAAATGTAAGAGTTTCAGCCTGAGTAATGTTATGCCTTATGGCAGGTGAACGCTGCCCTCGCCCCCCTCATCCTCCTCAGGGCGAGGAGAACGCAACAATACAAAGACATTATGAGGATTCGCGTGTACTCACGGGTGACCTCTGTGCCAGCCTGACACCGCTGCGCAAGCCGCGAGGCACACGGTGTTTCATCGGGAGAACGGGAGGCAGGTGTATTGGGCACAAACCATAGCACACAGCATCTGTGCATCCTTTTGTCCTCCCGGTGCTGCCTTCCCAGGTCACTGCCAGCCTCTGGAGCCTGTTATTTCTCTTTGTCTCTTGGGTCTTGTTTAGTTTTGTAGTGTTGATACCCCAGTAACATGAGGGGTTTCCTCCAAAGTTAAAACCAAACACCAACGAATCCCAGAGCAATCTGCACCATGAACCGGAGCTACCTGTTTCTGGAAATGGTGCTTGCAGGAAGAGTGAAAGTTATGAGCTTCTAACCAAAACTGTAACAAGCCCTGACCAGTATCACAAGGGCAAGCATTCCATGGGCCTCAGGGTTTGCTCTTATCCTAACTTACAGTGATAAGTCCTTTTGCTAAATTCCCAAAGTTGCTTGCTTTCATGTATAAAGTTACCGAAATCTGACAGATAAAACAGATTTGCTGTTTCTGGATAAGACACATAAGAGACTGCACTGCAAAAAGATCAGGTAAGACGTGTTGCTGCTTCAAGGAAAGACTGTTAAAAAAATGAAAAGGTTTACTTTAAACCATAGCATGAGGCAAATCGTAATATAGTAGGGGGAGAAAAGAGGCAGCTCCCGGGAGAATAAAGACATTCTCTGCTCTGCTGTCACCCGCGTTTTCACCTGGATCATATATATATTTTATGTCAAAATGCAGCGGATGCCTTCACAGGTGCATGGCATTATTCCGCTCTTACACTAGAGGAGAGGGTTGAGGGAGTGTGGCTGAAGTATGAGGTAAGGATGGGGCAGGAAAACTAGGAAATCCTGAGTGATTTGAATAGACCAAATTAGCGGGGACTCCTGCCATTTTTGTACACTTTATCATGTAAGGAAGGGTGGCGAATTTCGGAAGACCCAAGTGTTTGCATCTTCCACTTTAGAGACGAGTTCTTCCCGGTATTTCGTCGCGCTGCTGCTTTGGAGGGACACAGCCCAGCCCGAGCTTCCCGATCGATAAATCCCAGCTTCCCTTTGGTTACCCAAAGTTGTTGGAATTTGAGCTAGCGAGCCCCGAAACTTTGAAAAACGTGAACAGAAATCTATCCCGTGTGAAAGAGTGTTGTAATTCAGGGAGAGGTATGACACTGAATTGGTTGAAAGAATAACATCAACTAAAAATACAGTCTGGGATCTCGCTGAGGTGTATTCGTACATTGTCTTTTATGGTAGTAAAAGAGGCAAAGGGACGATTAGCAGCTTTAAAGGTAAACAGGAGAGGAGAAGGGGAAAGAGGAAAGATAGGTGGGAAAGCGTCTGATGGGAAAAGTTTCCCTTTGGGAAGTCGCTGGGAGATGGCGAGCAGATGGCAATCCAGGAGCCAGGCAGCGGGATTTGCTCCTCTTCTAGAGGAAGAGAGGGTATCGCCCTTCCCTGGGTCTCCAGGATAATAAACTCAAGTGTCTGCCCATCGCAGCCCTGCCCATCTTCTTTAGCCAACTTGACAAAGTGGAAGAAATATGACATGTGAATTATTAAAGAGGAGGCAGTTGACTCCTAACCTCTGTTGCTTTTTCTCAGAACCCATTACCTGAGAATTTATCTTGTAGGAATTACAGTGTCTGAAAGCTTCGGGAGGAGCAGCGAGGAGGGAGGGGGGCTTTTGAAGAAGAGTTTTGAAGGAATACCGCTGAAAAGCACCGGGTTTCACCTCAGCATTTGCACCACTCAAGAGGTGGATAACGTGTTAGAGAAAACAAGCCGCTCCTCCTCAGAAGTGGATCAATTCGCCACGGGGAGCCGCGGAATAAAACCCGGGCTGAATTTAAAACGGCTATCACCACTTAAATATATTTTAAAAATAGGAAGGGAAAAATTGAGAGCTTTTTCGTGGTTAAAGTTTGTCCTTTAGCCCCGGTCTTCAAGTTAATGGGGGCACTTGATCAATAATACCCGCTTCACCCCGGGTGGAGCCGGAGCTGGTCGGGCTCAGCCCCATCACCCTCAGGCAGGATTTATCTCCTGCCAGGAATACGGAGCCCGGAGCTCTCCAGGGTAAAGGCACAAACTCTGAGAGCAGGCTTCAAAGTTCAGAGGATCCACCATGATCTTCCCTACAGAAGTGTCACAGTGCAGGAACTCTGAGGCAGAGCAACGAGGGGCTGGTTTGTTTTTTTTTCCAGCAGCTTGTAGCAAAGGGGCATATTGAGTGGCACGGACATTTAGTTTTCTTTTTACCACCTCCCCTTTTATTTATTTTATTTAATGTATTTATTTATTCTTAATTTAGAAAGGGGGAAAACCCACTCGGGAAGAGAGGGATATGTGTGATTTTTTTCAAGTCCTTTGGGCATAGATTTGTATCTACCGCTGCCAAGCTGAAGGTAATAATTGAATCTCTCCCAAATCTTGGTGATAGAGCAGTCAGGAATGACTCCATCTGACAGCAGAGCCATGAGGCAAGTGATGGATACTATTGTCCAAGCCTGACCCTCCATTAACACCACCTATCAGCATCTGTATTCTGTCACCAATTCCCATGCCGGAGCCAAGAGGGGTGACTCTAATATTCTGAGCACATTGAAGGCTTCCATGCTGAGTTCAACCCTGCATCAACTAAATGGGTGGAGAGGATGACCTAAACCTTGCTCTCTCTATCTCCACTCGCCTTATTACCCCTCTCCAATCCCATTGTTTTGCAGGTGCCTGCAATTTGCTCCTTATCTCCTCACTGTTTATGAGGGCTCCTTTTTATTAATACAAAGGGAGAAGTGTTATTAATATTAATTAACAAAATAAAAAATGAAGCAGTTTTGGGAATCCACCAAATGAATAATCTCATCCCCTAATTGGAGATGAAGTGGGGGGGGGAAGGAGGTGTAAGAGAAACAGATGACCTACTGGGTGACAGGCACAGGTTGGAAGGGTGACATTTTATTGTAAGCCTCCTTATGAAAGGAAGAAAAGGAAAGGACCAGTCAATTTAATGCAGGGACCAAGAGTGCAAGAGTGTTGCTAAGAGACAGAGATGCTGCTAAAGTTCTGTGAGAAGCTGTACCCTGACCTTATGCAAATGGAGGCTTCCAACTCTTTGTGGAAAGGCTGCAAATTCCACCCACTGTGTCACCAATACCTGGCATCGAGCCTTTTATTCAAATGTTCTCTAAAAACACACACGCAGAGGATGTGACAAAGCATGACACATTTAGGGCTGGAAGGGGGGAGCTCAAGGGGGAGAGGGGCGGGAGGAAGGACGGATCTCATGGTGGAAATGTCACCCATCCATACCTCCTAGAGCCTGTCATCTCCCCGAGCTGAGCGCGACCCTCAGGTTTCCTAAATTACCTTAATCCAGATCTATTAAGAGTCATAAATAGCCTCTATTCCTAGTGCGTGGGGGAAGCTTTGGAAAAACAGAGGAGTCACCACGATCTGCTGGCTAACAGATAGAGCTCTACCCACATCTGCAGCTCCTCTGGCTGCCCAGGGACTTCCCTCTGGCTTTGATTTCTCCCCATGGCCAAAATATGCCAGGGAAAAAAAATCAACCCTAGGCACACCTTAGCCAGGGCCCAGACCTAGAGGAAACCGTTCACTCCGACAGAGCAGGGAGGTGAAACCCTCTCAGGGAAGTTCAAACACAACCTTCACCGAAGATCCAAGGTGAAGAGAGTGACTCTCCAGCGGCTTTTACTTACTGCAATCAGCAGAAAGTAAATACCCCTGCAGATCAATACAATCCAGCTCCTGATGGAAAACGGGGGGGGGGAGGGAGTGTTTGAAAAGGAATCTGAGTTGCAGAGCGGCAACAGAGTAATTAAAGATTTCTCTCTGGGGAAAAAATAGCATAAAATTCCAACTTTCTTCCTAATATATTAAATACCTGCGGGGACTTGCTATAGCGAGCCATGGGCCATCCCAGCCGGTGCTGTACCTCCGCTGCTCTCCAAACGTTCCTTCTTCCTCTCCCTGCACTTTGCTCACACATAAATTCCTGTTTTCCCAAGACCGTGCAGATTTGCGATGCATCGAAAGGAAGGGCTGTTTGCCTTCAGAATTATAAAAATACAATAAAAATAATAGAGCAGAATAATCCCGGGTAGCTCTCCCAAATGAAGTACAGTAAGTGCTGCAGGAGAGTGTCTAAGTTTGCACCGGTTAAATTGAATACTTGGATCGGTTTACTTTCATTTCAGTTGATCCTCGGGGCACTTTTGGGACTCTCGCCGCCAATTTTCCTTTCACAGGCGAGAAGGTTTCCCTATCCGCCCTGAGCAGCAACAGAGAACTGAAGTCTGTGAAGTAAGTTAGTGCCGGATTTCTCCTCTTTTAGACCCACAGGCTTTGCTTGTGCGTCAAAATCGAGCTGGGGGAAGCAGCCAAAACAGCTATAACCCCTCTGTCCCCATCGGACCCACCTGATCCCGCGGCCCCATCCCTTTGCGGGGTAAGCCGCTTTGGGCATCTCCCGTCCTCAGGATTCACTGGACCAGATGGAAAACGTGACCTTTCCAAAACAAACTGCTCAAGACCGTGGATGGAGGTAGCTTTTCGAGGGACATGCTGCTTCCTGGAGTGCCACCAGAGCTCCGGGGCTGCTCCCCGCGCCCCCCGTGAGTCCCCCTGTGTAACCCTGTTTGTGGGTGCCCTGGTCCAGGTCGGCACAGTAAATGAATATGCCAGTGCAAATTGCCCAGTATATCTATATATTTTTTAATAGTAAGACTTTTCATAATGTGCACAATACTATTAATATTTCATATTAGCAGTGTGTGTACGGTGAACTTTGTAATGGGAAATTCAATCGCCGCTGTAAATATTAATGGAATATGAAATGAAGCCACAGCTTCCATGTAGCACTGACAGTAAAACAGAGTGAACATGTGGTGGCCCTGGGGCAAGATAGGCCTTTCCTCTTGTCTCTCTCGCTTTATTACATTAGCCCCAGCCTCTCCTTACAGTTCTGGGCTCAGAAGCTGAAGTTCACAGGTCAGCCATGACAAATGTCCCTACGTCTAGCCAAACAAGACCCCCTGGCCTTGCCATTACATCTGCCCAACAAGCCCCTGGAGAGTGCTTAAGGGTGTCTGTTGCAGGTAAAGAGCTCTTTAGAGCAACTTTCCAAACCGATTAGCGGAGCGGAGGTGCCCACAGCCCCTCCAGAGCTGACTGCGGGGCACCCCCCACCTCGGGGGGCACCGGACCGAACCCTTTCCCCGTGGCTGCCCATGTTCCGAGCCGCGCTTTCCTGGAGCTTCCCTTCCGCTTCCCTCCCAGCCCGGTGTGCCCCGACGGCGGCCGCGGGGCTTGGAGCATCCCACTCGGACGCGGGAGCCCTGGTGTCCCCTGGGGGGAGGGACCGGGCGTCGACAGCCTGTTTGGCTCATCAGCGCCTGGGTTGGGATTAGCACAGGAATGACACCCTCCCGGGCTCTATTCCAGTCCCCCCATCTTCTTTCCCCTATTTCCAGTACTTTTTCTTGTATAAACATCATTTCCAAGCGCTGCCTTTTTACAGTGGGCATTAATTTCATTTGTTAGGGGAAAGCTTGTCAGAATTTCCTCTTGCCTTTCCCCTCAGAGGTTTTGGCTGCCCGGTGATTTATGCCTTCTCTCCTCTGGCTCGGGACTGTCTTCTCCCCTGCCTGGAGTTGCTCCGGGCAGGCGGGTGCGGGGCTTGATGCCCAGGAGGAGGCGTTGGACTCCGCACCGCTGTCAGCATCATGAGAAGGGCAGAGCCGTGTAGAACCGGGCCTACCCCAGGGTATCAGTGGCGCAAGGCACCTTGACGGTTATTAAAAAGAAAATTTAGTATTTAAGTGAGTGGGAAGCGGGAAGGTAACGAATGGGCTAGAATCTCAAAGCGTACTTGGGCGACAGCCCTTTTTATCTTACTAGGCAAAACTTCTTCCACTCTCCTTTACCTGAGACGGGGCAAACTCATTGCACCCCAATAGCCCTACTCATTCCTACCGGCCACCCCCCAAAGAAATCCAACCAACCACCTCTAGCCATCAGCCACTGCCATCAACTTTTTGTTTCGACAAATACCCGGGAGAACTGATTTCTTTTAGGAACATTGCATCTTTTATTACTATTTCTCTGACAAGCTCTATTAACATTAAAACACCCACGTCCGTCCTGCCTCTTCAGCCACTCAAACTGTCCAGCGCCAGCGATAAATGCCGAACTGAGAAGGAAGAGCCCCGGGTGCTAGTCCCTAATTGCACGCCAAAAAGAAAAAGTTCTCGGGAGCTTTTCCTGAATGAAAAGGAAATAAACCCTAATGCGCAGCCTGGAATCGGCTCCGGCCACTTCTACACCGACTTGTTCTTTTAACAGCTTCTGTATTTTCTCCAGCATCGTGGCTCACGTACTTTGTACAGTATCTGTGGCTTCATTAAAAGCTTTCTATTATATCCCCCCAGGAAAATGCAACTGTCACCTCTCCTTGCCTTTTAAGAGTTGCACTTTCAAAGAATATTGTTTTTCTCCCTTTTTACTAAAAGAAACAGCACTGGATTCAGGTTTTGTAAGTGTTAAATAACTTTCCCAGCGTGTATTAAAGGAAGATTGTATTTTATCAACAGCTGATTGATGCGGCCATGTAATCCTCTCGGTTTGTCTATAGTATCATATTTATTTAACCTGCTGGGGGACTGTGTTCAGGGGCCGCTTGCTCCCGCTGGCAAGAGCACACACATTACACACTACCCCAGGTATTCTGATTGATTGTTCCCACCCCACAGCCTTTGGATCATAATTTAACACAGCAGGTCCTACAGCACAGACGAGGTTTTCGGGAAATACAGCGAGGGGTTTCTATGAACTAGTACCACGCAGCTAGGCTTTTCTGGACTAAAAATACGTCGAGAGGTGGAGGATGGCGATGTGAACGGTCGCGCCAACAAACCCCTTTAGACTCTTAGTTTAATCCAAGCCCTTTAATTTTAACAAGTTCCTCCTGCAAATGAGCATTTTCGGGGATTCTCAAAGCACCCGAGTCCAGCACCTGCAGCCACGTCCAATGCTTGATAGCGGCGGTCAATTATATTCAAGCATATTTAAAATGCGGGGGAATCAGGCGTCAGTTTTCTCCTCACTTTCCCCAGATGAAATAGTTCAGAAAGTCTTTTGGCTGTCAGCTACTGTTTGCCCCCAGGAGGGAAGTTAAAAACAAAACACTCCCCCAAAATCGCCTTAACATCCCCCCTCCGCCCCCCACCCAGTCCACACCATCCCCGCCCTGCAAATTGTTTAACAAGCTCTGTGATGAATTCATTTGTGTAAGGAGTGCTGGTTCCCGGTGGCTGTTGCCAGAGGCGGGATGCTGGTCCCTTCCTGGGTAGCCCCGGTGGGTGTTCGGGTCCGGGCTGCTCCCCAGTGCCGCGCATTCGGGGCAGGTTTAATTAAGGTACCATTATTAATTTTGTTTTTCGTGGCTTTTTTTTCTTCTTTTCGCTATGGGAAATGACTTTTTTTTTTTTTTTTTTTTCTCCCTTTTCTTTTTCCATCTTCTCTTCTATTTTTTCTTTTTGGTGTGATGATTGTATTTTAGTTCCTCTCTTCTTCCTCCAGC
>NDXB01012089.1:51335-69157 GCA_002631895.1 Agapornis roseicollis
CCCCTTCCTAATCTCTTCCTTTAAAATTTGTTTAGAAAAGGAGGAAAAAAAAAAAAAAAGAAGAGATAATTCCTGGGTAGGGAGAAGGGATCAAGCAGCGAGGGGGGTTAATGCACTTCCTGGGCAGCCCCTTTGCCATCAGTAAAACGGATGATGGAGCGCGGTCGGGTTTTCTCATCGCTTATCTCGGTGGGGTTCTACCTGCCCAGGGAAGGGGTCAGGCTCCCCGCCGGTGCACTGTGGGGCAGGGAGAGGAGCTCGCCTTTGGCTAGGGCCGGTACCGGTACCTCCAGGTTCCTCTCAGCCCCTCCCGGGGAGCGCTGGGAGGAAAACAACGTTTGTTCATTCCAAACCTCGGCAAACAGCTAAACTAGTTTACACAGTTGGTTTTGACTAACGAATAAATTGTTTTCTTTAAGTACACCGTCCTAAGCAAGCACACACTTTAAGCTAGTTTTCCTATGAGACAGCTTTTTACTAGATTGCTTTTTCATTGCGTGGCTATCGAAATGAGATAATGACCAAAGAGGTGGAACCTAATCAGCCTTTTAGTTGAGTTTAAAGAGTCTAGAGGTAGTTTAAAGGTAGCTTTGGTCATGTTTGCTGGCCAGCTGCGATGTTTGCACTACCACGTTATGATGTGGAGAGTAATGTGTTTGATAGATAAGGGAAAGAGGCTAGCCAAAAAGCAAGGTCAGGTGTGATAAGACTTGACACTTTTACTCATTTTTCACACATGAAAGGAAACTTTAAAATATGAAGCAAAAGGGAGAACCTCAACATGCTAACATATATCATGAACCCCATACATTAACAAACCTCACTTCTTATTTAATTAGACCAAAACCTTATCAGAGTTTGGAACATGTCATGCCATGAAGAAAGTTCTGTTTTGTTAGCAACTCGGTATGTTCTAAAAATAAAGCCTCACTGTTCATGGGGTAATCACACAATTCCATTATTCCTTTTACATGTTTTATCTTGGCTTTAAAAATAGTGAATAAAGTAAGTTATAAGCTGAAGATAAGAGTCTGTGAGTATAATCAATAGTGAAGGGGAGGCACAGGGTTTTAATAGAGGACAAATCCTGGAGAAGAAGGAAAAAATTGTCACTCTGGAGTTAAAATGTGTGTAAACCAAAACCACCAGGTACCAATGAAGAACTACAAAGTGAAACGTAACCAAACAGTCAATGGCAAAACTCTCATTAACTTAAATAAGACCTGCCGTGACTTGAATGGTATTTCAGAAATACTCATGTCCAGGAGCATAGATACGTATTATTGATCCTACATTCTATAAAAATGAATTGATTTTTGCTGTAGACGCAAGAATTCTAAACCAGAACTTAGGACATTTTTCTTGCAGAAAACGTTTCTGCCATCTTCAGTCGAAATCTAAGCTGCACACTGAAGATCAATCCCTCAACAACATACACCTTCCACAAGCAAATGATTTCGGTCTGCATTCAACAAAGTAATAGTAAGATAATATTTTCAGAGACATCTAAAACCAATTTTCAAAGGCAACTTAGGCTAGGTGTACAAAGGCACTTACACACCTATGTCTAAAATGTGGCTTCTCAACATGCCTAAACAGCTGCTGGTCAAAAGAAACCCAGTTTGCAGGCACTGCAGCTTTTCTTCCTGATGCTGAACAGGTTGGTGTTCTCTGCTTTTTCCCTGAGACCTTCATAAATGAGGCCTTTGTGCTTGTCCAAGGGCTCTCATAGAGGGAGTTCTCAGGGGTTTAAAGGAGAAAACAGACTGGCTGAAGAAAAAGGACTAACCTGCTTCCTTTCCCTCTTAGAAGCTGAGATTTCCCTGCCCTTCTACCAGCCCTGAAGGGGTTAGTTTGACTAGCCCTACAGGGATGGTGATCTATGCTCAAGGTCTGACAGGACATAAGCTACTGCTTCCTCTCTGCTGGGATCTGAAGGAGAGAAAAGGGCCACATTTTCATCAATTCCTCCTGAAACAGTTCCACTTTGCAGAAGAATTGGGCCACGGGAAATGAGGAAGAAAGGGCATAGCTCTGTATCTTAGTAGCTAGAGCAGGCACAGGGAAGCAGAGGTGGAAATGTAGTTCTTGGGTGAACCTATTAACACTGGGATTCCCTGTGGTGTCGGGCACCTGAAGCATTGCTACTGCAAATCGCAGCCCTGAAACTCCTCAGCTCCTGATGCTGTTCAAACCTTTGAAGGAAGGAGACTGGATATTGAATGGTCCCTTGATTCCCACTCCATACTAGGCTCCAGGGTAGATCCCTGAGTATGGATGGGAAATTCACCTGGAGGAGCCTGATCTTGGCATTGCTTTCCAGCAGAGCCCAGTGTGGTGCTTGAAGTCCCTGTGCAAACAAGAACTTACGTCCCATGGTTGGTACTGTCACGCTAGTAGGGCCCTGAGCCAGCAAACAGCTTCTAACCAGGTGGGGCTCTAATACCTGCATTGTTCGTAGGGCAAGTGCATTTGATGTGCTCTCACATGTACAAGCATAGGAGGCACTTGAACACACATATAAGGCTTATAAGATTTAGATACCTACAATGCTTTAGAAAATAAGTCTGACACACCTGAGTCATTTGGGCATTTTTATAGTACTACTCTTAAGCACCTGCTTAATTGATGGCACATGAGGGACCTGTTAGACTTCACTGAGATATCTTGTGTCTAAAATAAAATGGGAGGTTCAGGTCTTTGCCCTACAGGGAAGGGATCACTCACCCACTTAGAGATCATACAATGTCTTAACATGCTGCTGAATCACGGCCAAGGCAACAAAAGTACAAAAAAGCCTAAATGGATGAGGAGGGCAAAAAGAAGTTTGTCAAGCTTAGCAGTAGTCCTGAAAATAATACAGCTCAGTATCCTGTGCAGAATCCATCCCTTCCAGCAAGGACTAGTGTAAGGATGACTATGTCTTTTCCACATTACCATTGCAGGGGGCAGATTTCCATCTCTGGAGTGCCTTTCTACTCCGGAGTCTGGTGGGTGCAAACCTTTCTACTCCTGCACTGGTGGGTGCAAACATTCTTCAGAGTAACGGGCAGGCAACAGTGGCTCCAGCTGGATTACATTTTCCATAAAAAAAAAACAAAGGAAACCTAGGTCTTCAGTAATGATTTTCTTCCTATAGGGGCCACCTTGTACACTTTTTTTTTTTGGTCTCATTTTAATAATCTATATCAGTGAGTGTTGTTTTTTAGCTGATTTTAATGTCAACTGGGGATTAATGTGCATTAATTAAATTGACTGTATTTTCTTTAATGAGCACAAAAGGATTTTATGTTAATACTGATGATCCTAATAAGGATTCTGTCTACTTATCTGTATTTTCTCAACATCCTGAAATATTTTATTAGGAAACAAATTAATTTAGTTCCTATCACAGGGTAGAAACAAAAGCTACCAGGTACCTGCTAACTGGGTCTGGCATTAGCAAGCTATATGATGGTTAAGCTGGAAGAGCTGCATTTAGTTGCAGAACTGTTGATTGAAAAGCATTACTTTAAACTGACTTTATGCCTTTTGTATTTCTTTTTTGGCATTGACTGACTTTCTTTCTGTATTGAAAACAGTATTAAATTAGTACCTGAGTAGCCATAAAGTAGCTGCTGGAAATGAAATCTGGGTTAGGGCTCATACCCCTTTCCTAAAGGCTAACAAGTAGGAAACAGAGGATTAGCTGAGACCAGATGCTACAGAGAGATTACAAATAGGTAGACAGGTATTAATGTATGACCCCCCTTTCCACTGTTCAGGTTGATAATGCAGATTAGTTTCTAACTTGTTAAAACCCTATAATATAGTAACAATCATTGACAACAAATGAAAGAAATACATTTATTTGCATGCATGAGTATATCTGTGTCAATATATTTTTATGCATTCACAGCTGTTCCAAGCTTGAAAGACACTTGACTTGCTGAGCAAGCATTTAATAAAAAGCCCATGGAAATGTTAATTAATGGTATTTGGTACTAAATGCTCACTTTGATGCTAAAATGTTACGCTGCACAGATTTAAAATTCATTCGGCATTTTTTGCCCTTGTTACCATCTGCAAATTTCTGCCCCACACGCCATTCTCACATCAGGTTGCTGAAATAATTTGATAGTACTATAGCATATGCCAGTAATGAACACTAGGGATGGCTTCTGATCCCACTACACCTGTTTTAACATCGTGGCTTTCAATTGCATAATTTTTGTGTGTTGTTTGCCTCATTCACTGTGGTTCAGGGGACTACCCCAACCCAAAATGCCCTTGGTTCTACACAAGCATGTAGGGAGAGGCAACATTTCTCAAAGAACTCCCAAGAACTTCAGCAGCTGTCAGCTGCTAAATAAAAAAGAGCAATTGCAGGGAATTCAGGAAAAAAATACTCTGCTGAGCAAAGTTACTTAGGCATAAAATAGTCTGTAAGATCCAGTAGCAAGTAAAGTTGTAAGAAACCTGACAGCAGTTCTAAGGTATGCTTGGACAAGGGGGATCTAAAGGCTTTCATTGTCTAGGAGTCCTCTTTCCCACACCAAGAGACATGGAAGAGACCTCTGTGAATCCTACTGAAGGTAATTCTTGTTTCCTAAGCCTTGAGGTATTAGGAAATTCAATCAAGAGTGGTAAATATACCTTTTGGGGCTGATAACAGAACAAATTGCCAAATCTTGAAAAATATCTATGAGTTAAAGAAAAAAGATTGCTTACATTTCAAAGACTTTAAACTGCGATTACTGACATGACTGCAGAGCTACTTTTAATTTACATTTGTTCTCAATAAGAAAAATTTTCCATGTAAATGAAAGCACAGTAATAATTTAAACATAATTAAAAATAATTTCTTTGGTTGAAATACTGCAAAAAGGAATAATTTTCTCCAAGTTACCAGAAAATTATTTTTTTTAGACTGAAATTCCCCCTGAAACAGAAATAAAAATTGCAGTTGTTTCCTTTATGATGAGAAAAAAACAACAATAAGAAACCCATCTATTTTATGAACTTGCAATAGATATAGGGATGTGTATACTTAGATGTTTAGGCATTTATTCCTTCATACCTTTCTTTATGTTTAGTTCAAGTTTTCTTCAGTGTTTATATGGAGTTTTAATAACATTTCTATTTACCTTGTATCCTTCTGGACAAATTAACCTTTTTCAACAATAATTATAAAGTACATAATTATATTACAACATTAATCAATTAATTAAAGACATTGGTAGGTAACCTATAATTAATGTAAAATAATGACTTAAATTATTGTTGGTTTTGACAATCTGGGGCTGAAATTCTATTTGTAATATCTCATGCCAGTATTCCTTAGTGTGATTACAATGTATGTTACAGTAAAATATCCCATTATCATTTTAGCAGTGTGAACAGGAGAATTAATTTTTATGCCAGTAATCCCCAATGTGTCTAGGCACTGATTTCTACAAAATGGACTGAGGACCTAATTGTGAGCAATGCATTTTGTGCAGGCCACCAAAGAGCTCCAAACCATAAAAGCATAATAAACGTCATTCACCACATGGCAGATCTCCACTAAACCTGAAGCCTGAAGAGCGAGGTCGTGCTCATTCTCTCAGTGCTTTGAGATTATAGTGATCACAAGTGGTAAGTAAGGCTGAGAGATTGCTGTGTTTTGTGTTGAGTACATGTAGCAATCTTGCATGTTTGAGTTAAAGCCATGTAAAATACAGTATCAGGCAAAGATGATCTGCCATGTGTTGTTACAAAAAATGTTTTTTGGGAAATCAAAAGTTCATTTCCTGTTAGGGTACTTTAAAAATCCCAAGCATGCTGAAGTGTATTAAACAGCTTCATTTTCCTTCTTTAATCTCAAGTAATTTTGAAATTAACCCCTGGGAAAAGTTATTAAGGAAATTCAAAGGTAACTTGACAAATTGGACAAAAAATTGTTAAATTCTGATGTGAAAAGGTGTTTTGTGAGGCAGATAATGACCTATCCCATCCTATCTAACAACTGGACTTGAAAGGTAAGAATGCACCAGCTGTAGACTTGAGGGACTCTGGTTAGGTCTCCACTCTGGATGCTTTTCTACATGTGACAACTAGACTATAAGCTAATTAGAGTCCATCTTCCTTCAGTTATTCTTCTAATGGCTTTCTGTATCACCCTTTCCTATATATTCTTCCTCATTTAATGAAATACAGAACCGAATACGCTGAATTGGAACCTTTGCTGTTTCTGTCTCCAGAGATTGACTCTAAATTCTCACTCTGAAACCCAAGGTGAAACCTTCCTAACAAAAAGAGAAAAATCATTCTTCAGACTCTGAATTGTGGTCCCTCTCCTTCCTTAATGAACTGGGAGATTCATTCACCCCACAGTCTGAAGGTAAAACTTTCCCTATTAGGCTTGCACAAGAAGTAGACTCATTTACAAATATTTAGCAGGGCTCTGTAGCCCTCCCCAGGGACACCTTGGGCAGAAATGTCAGCCTGAGAACTTTCAAGAGAGTAAAACCACAAAGCTCTGATCTGACTATAAATGTTACATTGCATTTCATTATTGGTTTGGCACATGTTATAGCAGATGAATAGATTGCTTCATCTGTATGTTTGAATCTCTGTACACATAGCTGTCATGAGTGGTATTTTTGAAGGCTGCTGCCTTGGCTAGATGAAGACAATAACATTTATTTGTGCAGGGATTGCACTAAGTATTGGCATGTGCATAAATGGAGGCTGTAGTCAGAAAATACAATCCATGAAGATTTAGGGGATGCCTTTCAAAGCACATAAATCTATGCCTTGTTCACGTGCATATATGAATACCTGCATAAGCAAATTGAGGCATCAGTGTCCAGTCTAGATCATGCTTATAAAAGCAGCTTCTGTGCAACAGTCCACTCTACAATTTCCTCTGCACTAACCACCTCCTTTCATTGCAAACTTAATGATTGCTTTCAAGTGCATGACAAAAATGAGATGAGAGAGTTTGGGGAAACCTCCTTGTCAGGGAAAACCAACACCTTGAATTAAAGGCGTCAAACATTTGAGCCTTTGCAGTCAAAGCTGTGTTTTCAGAATATAAAACTAATAACATGCATTGAAGTACTGAAATACTATAAAGGAGAAAAGTCCAGTAAACACAGCCTAAAACTGCAAAGAGATGCTTGCTTTTGATCTGCAGGAGTCTCTGCTTCTCTATATTGGGTAGGAAGAACCACTCAGCTTAACCTGTGGGTGCTGCCTACAGCAATATTTTAGCAACTTGATATTAAAAAACCTCCAAACTGCCATTTCTTGGGACTCTTATCATTCACTTTCCTCTGTATTATTTTTGTGTGTTATTAATCTAAAAGAATAATGTTGTTTCTTCTTCCTCTTGTTTTGTCCATAAATTGATTTATTTTACAGTGGGTAGTTGCATTATACACCCTTGTGTAAAACATGTGGAACACTAAAGAATAAATGGTTATCTACCACTTGAAGATTAATCTCCTCTCTGAGTATCTGAGACTACAGAGCACTCACAGGTAGAAAAGAGCATTCCAGCTACAGGTTTGTGTTTTTAATAGAATATGAAAGCTGTTGTCAGGTTTTTTTGCTGTAGTATTTATTTATCATCATCATCACCAGAGTAATTCATTGTAATTCTACTGTACGTTTCATCCAAAAACCTCAGAGTGCTTTAGAGGCATCAATTATCCCAGCCATGTAAACGATGCATAGGGATAATTTAACAACTAAAAGGAGCTAGCTGTGAGGTAGCTCTATAGAGGTTGTAAATTAGTAGTGCAGGCTATCTAAGTAAGTTGTAGCCTCGCAGAGCTGAAAAGTATACTACCCAATCAAAATAGCAATGGGGCATTAGAAGGGAGAATATAATTATGATTTGGCCAAGTTATAGGATGTGTAAGAGTATTCCTTCAGTGGCATGTGTACTAGCATTTCTGTGTTCTCAGTTCACTGGGTATGATGTGCATTGCTGCAGACTACAGAAGTAAAACATTTTTTATCTAGGCAGGCCAAACCTATGCCTTTTGGCCCAAAACTTCAAGGAATAAAGAGTTTTCTTTAATAAATACACAAATAAAATGAAACCATTCCTCATAGGTTGTATTTATGAGGCTGTTAGTTCTCGGTTGCATCTCTAAGATACCTTCAGCAGCACAGGGAATGCCACTGCTGTGCTGGTGTATGGGTCACTTTAACTGAGACTAGAAATGCCAGTACTGAAACATTATCTGGTAACGATGTGACAGGATCACACAATGAGGCAGTAAGGATGAATGCACGTATAGATGCAAATATTGCTATTATACCAATACAGAGCCAGAGCAGATGTTTCCTGAATTACTAAGGTCTTGGTAGGCTCCTCACCTCCAAATGGAAGGAACTTAAAACTTGTATTTCCAGTGCTTTATGGAAACTTTAATTAAGAAGCAGAGATCATTTTAGTCTTGAAGGAAATGCTGCTATTTTACAATGTCACTGAAACCACAGTTTATGGGATATTCATGATTTAAAGCCACATTTGTAGTAACAATGTTAATTTTCCTCCTTTCTCCAGGATTTATTAAAAGGTAATTGGCCATCACTACTTCCCGTCAGCTGCTCACCTCAAAATGGTTGCTGTTTCTGACATCAGTCAGCTGTTGCCATGGGAAAGATTAGGTTGTTTTAATTGCACATGTTGTCAGTTAAAAACATCAGAGGAAGAAAAATAAGCCACAGCCAAAAGCTATGACCACAGAATATCTAAGCCTGCTTGTAACAAAGGCTAGAATAAATACACATGGAATAGAAACTATTGCTCATTTTAAGGTCAGCAAGATCAGTTTTCAAACAGCAGTGCTGAAGGTGAGGTTTAGGGATGCATCTCTTCTCATCTCCCCTACAGCAACTCATGCTTGCTTATTTCAGGGTAAAGACACAGGCTTTTACCAGATGTGGAAGTGGCCCCTGCATCTTACTCAGATGCCATGTGAGTGCCTCTGTCCCCTGTGTTTTAAAGAGATATGGAGTGGTAACCTGTACAAATATATGGGTGTCCTAGCAAAAGGTTTGTCAACAGCATTCAAGGTCAACATGTATCAAAAAATGAGGCCTGGCTAATTTACTGTCATTCATGCACTTGGAGTTAAGCAGCAACGAAGGGGTTAACCATAAAGTATTTCACCTTGAACCTTGCACTCTCCTTATCTAGCACACCATAATAAAAGATCAAGAGTTCCTGCTTATTATCTTATTTTTCCTCCTTGTTCCACTAGGCTAGGGCCTGGACTAGTTATGGATTAACACTGTGATCAATAGTAAGCTTGCTGTCTCACTCTCGGCAGGGGAAAATGAACTCAAAATGCAGTCAAACTCTTATTGATCAAGGATATAGGTCTCACTTTCATTACCTCTGTCTCCTGATAACCCACATATAATGTGATGAGTTGCTAATCTCTCTGATTTTCAATGGACCCTTCACCCCTCCTGTCTGCACAGTAGAGCTTTTATTTTTGCCTCTTCTGTGTAATACTTGTAGCATTAGCTCTCACTCTATTGCCATCAGCCCTGGTCAATCAGGATTCATAAAAAGGCTTTTAGATAGAATTGGGCCAATGGTGTTAAGTTTATATTTGGTTGTCTCTAAGCAAGTTACCCTCCAATAATAAAACAGATTGGACAGGTAGAGGAGAAAATTGCTTCACCTACTGCCCAGAAAAAGATTAGGTAGTAGAGGACTACTCAAACCCATCTCACAAGATGATGTTTATGTGGATGCTTGCATTAAAAACATAGACTGTAACATAGTACATTCATAACTTTAAATTTCCTTCTTCTGTCTATTGTGGATAAAGACCTATTTCAAGTCCATCTATTTTTATCCACAATTTTGGTTACTCACAAAAGAATACTTGTTAGTTCTTTAGAATAAACTTTGTTTGGTGTATACAAGTGAGGGCACTTCATATGCAAAGCTAGCATTTCCTCATAGCCCCCAAAACAAATGTCACCAAAAGAAGGGCAGAAAAGCAGTTTATTGACACTGGTACCAATAGCCAGACAAGCACTGAGTATTTGGGCATCTTCTGTGAATTTTTAGCAGGCTCAGAAACAACCTCGTGTTTAAAATGTTCAAATGAATAAATTTCCTTCTGGAATACGATGATTTGCTTGACTGAAAAAAGGTTTGTATTGATGTCTTAATTGAATTTTTAACCCCAAATTACAAAAATGTCTCCTTTTGATGAAATCTATGTTTTCTTTATTTATTTTCCATTGATATTGACAGGTGTAATGATAAAACTGAATGGAAATTAAATTCTAGGAACAAGTTTGAAAGGAAAAACAAAGTTCCTAAAATCATGAAAACTGTAAGGCTTTTTGTCTGATTTGGAGATGAATAAATTTTGAAATATTGGAATTCTCAGCAAGATAAGATTCCCAGTGTCAGCTAACCCCACTATCTGAAAACAGATAATTTGCTGCTGAGCTAAGACACTGGATTAAAGTAATCAGAACTGTGTTAGATTGTCTTGATCAATGTCCCCAAGCAGTGCTTTTCCCAGTTTGTCTCAAACAAATACTCTATGTACTTCTATAAGGTAATTGAACCAGGTCCCCTCACGTACTGTGTCACAGGAATTCAAACAACAGTTCTTGTAGATCCAGTCCTTTTAGATCCTACAAAGCGAGTTGTTATTAGCATAATTATTTGTGTGATCTTCAATCAAAGATGTCATCACATTTTCTTAAACATAATATAGATTAAAAATAAGACATTATTGATTGGTTCTGAAAGAGAAAGGTCTCAAGTTTCATGTGCAGTGTTTGCCTTCGGTGGTAGTTTTCTTATACATTAGATAACACTCATAACCTTGTAGCCATTGTTAATACTGAGCTTTCTTTTGAAGCTTACATCAATCATATAATTAAGACATCTTAGTAGTACTTTTGCAATCTAGCCAGATTGCGATCTGTGCTCCCTGGGCCTGTTTCTGAAACTTCAATTCATGTTGGTTCTTTTTTGTATGTGTGCATGTGTCACGTAATTACCGCTCTTCTTTCTTTATGCTTCTTCCAGGTACTCTTTGCGGTTGGTCCAAATTTCTTTAGATTAGCCTTCCTGTTAGCTCTAAGTCTTTCCATTTTATTACAAAGAAAAATTAATTGGGTTCTAATAATGAGGTAGGCATGCAGGGCACTCACCAATGAAATACAATTGTTTGTGTATAATAGAATCTCTATGGTGGCATCTGCTTGAACAGCTAAATCAAAGACCAACCAAAATCACTGGTTAGAGATAATTATCTTTGCTGTAAAACATGCTCAGATCTATATGGTAAGATAAAAGCTCACCCATGGTATCACTAACCAATACCTTTTTGTGTGTGCGAGGCACTAATGCATTAGTTAAAAAAGCAAAAAAAGTAAAGCCATAGATGATGTCTGAGATCAAAATATTCACATGCTCCAACATTAAGCAGCTGATCTTTCATTTTATCATCTTAATAAAAAGGGGTCTCAGCTTCAAAGAGGTTGTTGACACTTCGTGCTACCCTTACTGCTATGTCTCTTTTTTGTTTCTTCTCAGACATGTCTTTTGATACCCGGTGTTCTCTGCTAAATGTGACATAGCATCAATTTGTGTATTAGAGTTGAAGTTTCTTAAAAATTGCTCATTTAAAGGCATTGGACCTCCCCATATGATTTTCTTTACTGATTCAGTTCTATATTGAATAGGCACAAACAGAGAATTAGAAAGCGCAAATGTGAGGAGGAAAAGATATTTTATAGTGGGAACTATTTTTATAGAAATGATGAAGCCATCACAAGGAAGAAAAGTGAGCTGCATTTTTGACATATAAATCTGTGATACAGTCCTGCATGTGTCAAATGGATATGTCAGAAAAAGTGACACTGTTGTTTTTTTACTTTATAACCCAATCTGATTCTTATCAAAGTCAGATCTGGCCCATAAGGATAATGGGCATCAGCTACTCAACAGACCTAATAAGTCAGGTTATTTTTATTTAGTCCCAAATGCATTCTTCTATTGAAGACTTAAAGAACACTTCAAATTTTGCATATAAAACAATGTAAGCCCAGAGTATCATTTGATAAAACATGCTAATGCTGGCAAGATCCCCAGTATGCAGACAATTGAGCAGATACATTCACAATACATAGGTTTGGTGGAATAGCTGTAGTGCTAAAATAAAACCAGTTAACCTTTAAATACAGAGAAGGCTTGAGTTCAGTACCAAATTTGTGCTGCTTTTTCACTAAACTCTAGGCCCAACATTTAGTTCTTATTCCCTCTTTCTCTAGAGAGACAAATAGGGACAGGCCATCACCATGTGGATTAATGAATTGCTGGCAATAATTATAATTATAGTTGACAGTCACACTACAGTGCTTTACCTACGAGTTGTGACACAATGAACAATACCTGAGAGGAGAATGAAATTCTCCAAATTGGAAGGAATGGGTTAAAAAGGCATATGGAAATCTACACTGGGGATAATTTAAAGCAACTGCTTAAAGATGAAGAAAAAAAGAAAAAAGTATAATCACAAAATGTCCACCAATTAAGCCTCAAGAAAATATCCCTTTTTTTCCCCCACTTTCTTGTTTAGAGATGGAGTTCACCCTAGAGCGCTGAATTTCCATTCATGAGCATAGTACATACATAATTAATGCAATCTGCTGTCTGTTATGACTAGAGATGACAGAAATTTATGTGACAGCTACCAAATATGTATATATTTGGTTGTTGTGTATAT
This sequence comes from Agapornis roseicollis, assembly GCA_002631895.1. Lineage (NCBI taxonomy): Eukaryota > Metazoa > Chordata > Aves > Psittaciformes > Psittacidae > Agapornis > Agapornis roseicollis. The sequence continues at coordinate 64,085 of NDXB01012089.1, forward strand.
GGCTGTTAATAGGTTTGACTGTATCTGGCATTGATAATATGCCACCAATGTGGTGAAGTTAAACCTATCTCACGTCTTTCAGACCTGGTGTGTGGTAGGGCTATGCAGTTTGAATAGGTCCTTTATGTTCTTTTTCAAACCAAACGTTTTTATTTTTGTCAATAAACTGTGTCATTTATTATAGTTAAGAAAACTCATGTTGTTTGAGGTCTTTATCAGAGTTCCTACAAATCAGGTTAATTGGTGATCAACAGAGCTTTTCTGCCTTTAATGAGGCCTGGTAGCCCAAGGCAAGGCCCAGCTCTTGATAAGGGACTTTCCCTTTCCTTATTCAGGACTCTTTGATCACTTTTTTTTTAACTGGGAGAACAACCGCCGGGAATGTCATTGTTTTTTAATTGCCTGATTACCAAATGTTGGAGATAAAAGATAGATGTTCTCAATTAATAACATTTACATAGATTAGCATCACTAACAAGCCTCATTAGTAGCTGCTGACTTTTGTTTAGACTACGTCCTATGTCAGTTGTGCTCTGATAGTGCACTGGTAAGTATGTTCTCTATATTAAAATATATTTTTTTCTAATCTATTTCCATTAATCAAGCTACATATATGACATTTTAAAGCACAAACGGGCTTTCATTAAAGTTAACTCTTACTTCTCAGGATGTTCAGTGCAAAGTTGGGTAATATTAGGAGGCTTTGCCTTAAAAAACTCTTGCTTTCAGGAACATTTCTCAGTCCTGAGGTAGGGTAATGTATTTAGCATAATAAACAAGCCACTGCAGCCAGCTGCTTAGAGTTCCCCTGCAACTTATGTTCCTGCTTTGAATACAAGGCCAGAAAATATGGTGGCCCTCACAATATATTTAATAAATATCTGTATCGAGTCAATAAATCTCTTTTACATCATTCTGTTAGTGCAAGTGTTATCCTTGAAATCTGACCTGCTGAGGCTGTTCCTCAGCAAAGCACGTTGTCCTAATGATTAAATCATAGATGTCAAGAGCCTTCAGGTTTGCAGCACAGGGAGAGGAAAAGGGAGTTGGAGTCTTCTTGGTCCTCACCCTGAGACTGACTTTTCTGCTGATAAACCCACTTGCAAGTGCTTTTGGTGCAGCAGCAGAAACTTCCCTCTCCCCTTCAAGAAAACCATCATCGAGTTGGTTCTACTTTAAACACACTTGATTTTTGGCAATAAATATCTATTTGAGAACTTGTATTTTTGTGCTTTGAGAACAAAACAAAACATGTCCCAGACAAAAGACAGGAAATAGCACAAGAGCACTGTTAAAGAAAAAAAATGGCTCAACATGTGACTTGCCACAAGGGAAATGGCATTCTGGCTGAACTGTCAATGGAATCAAGCTAAAAGCTGAAAGATCTATGGAATGCCAAGTACTTCAGGAGATAGAGATACACTTCTGCAAGCCTTCCTATGTGTGTGTACAGCTGAAGATACAAACATGTATGGACTTCTGCAGATTAAAAAATGCTTCTATTATTTTGATCAATGGTCCTCTTTTTTATATTTTCAACACCTACTGCACTGATACACACAAACCCAATAATTTTTACTCTGTCTGCTTGAAAATCTCTAGTGTCATGGCCTTTGTTTCGGCGTTGAAGCTGATTTCAGGGTTGTATAAAAAAAGTAAGCTCTGTAGTTCAGTCAAGCATCAACAGTAAAGTGCTAAAGCAGAAGCTTTTGTATTATCAGTGGATGTAAACTTTTTTAATCTCTCTAGTACAAAAATTAAGGTGTAGATTCTTCCACCCTTAGTCTTTAAGACAAGAATAGCTTTGTTGACTTCCACTAGAACTTGTGGTGTAAGATATTTCTCCCTTGTCAGCAAGGGATATCAGGGTGTAAAATATAACAGAACTCAGGAGAGATAATTTTTCAGCTTTTTGGTCATGTATGTTTCATTTTTATGTTTTTTAAAGAGGTGGGAAATAACCTCCCATCTTCATTTTAATGATGCATGTGTCTCATAGGGCAATACAAAGCATGGAGCAGAAAACACAGACAACAAAGATACAGGAACTGGATGTTCCATTTGTGGCTTTGCATCATAAGATGACACAACTGTGATTGCAGGTATGTGCATGTATTTATTTTTTTTAATTATTTGTTTTAGAAGAGAAAAGATAGCACTAAAAATCTCCATGTGCACAGTACTGAGACTGCTAAACATCATTATGTATGATGTCAGAGCCCTAACGTGACAGATACTTTCAGAGAGTGAAATTCATTTTTGTTTATAGAGGTAATGCAGTGCCTGTGAACAACTTAAATGCCTTATGAGGGAAGGGCATGGCCTACAAACTCACTGTACTTGGGCCTTTGAACAGCCTAAGGATGGCCATCGCTTCAGAATCTCGCTGTGTTCAAGCTGTTTTCTGAAGGGGAATGCTTCTGGGATGTTATCTGTCTTCTGGACTATCCACTCCACAAACTGAAGTTGTTATTTACATTTTAGTTCTTCCCTGCTTTTCTTTTTTAAACTATCACCTTTGTTTGTGACCAACACAAAAGAAAAGTAAGTAATAAGTAGAGAGAAATATGTTTCTAAATAAGCAAGCTGGGTCCTTTTCTATACTTACTTTCCAAGTCCAGGCAATTCCAGCATTCTGGTCCTCCAAATTCTTTGATTCATATTCAGCCAACCAGAATATTTTCCTTCTTGACAAGGTATAATTTCAATGGAGCTGTGTTTTGTCTCTGTATGATGCACTTCATATTTTTCATGATTTTGTGTCCCTCATACAACACTCTGTCAATTAAAATGATAGCTACTTATGTGGGACAATAAGTGACTATGAGGGAAGGGATTTGTGGAGGCAATTTACAACCTCTAATTCAGCTCCAGAGATGTGCTCCAGCACAGCTACCCTGCAACGGCTGTGCCAGGTAATTTGCTTCAACACTCCACTGAGGCATCAGCCTGTTGATTGCCTGATGTACAAAAGACCTCAGACAAGGTCACAGTCACCAATTAGTTTTAGAAAAAAAATTGGGAATATTCCTCTCAACATTTATTTCAAAATACATTATATGCGTCCATATCACAAGGGTTAAAAGAGGCAGAAAGAAGGAAGCTTTAATAAAATACTAAAGAAATTAAATCACTGTTCTGGTTGAAGCAAAACATTGCAAATCAGCCTAAGATCATTTTGTTTGTCACATTGCAATAAACCTTTATATCTGTACTTAAGAACTGACACAAATACTACTTGAATCTTTATGTTTAGCCACAGAATAAAAAAGCCCCAATCAACTATTTATCACCTAGATCTAATCTTGACCACATTTCCTTCTTAGCTAGTAGATTATTCTAAAAAGAAACAGATGGTTTTAACCATCTTTCCAGTACCAAAATAAAAAGACTGGTTTAATTAGTGTGTAAGCAGTCACGGCCACGCACTGCATGTGCAGATCCCCACAGCAGATCTTCTCTTCTCCACTGCTGAAATTCTCCCATACCCATTACTCCTATAAACCTTGAGGCCAGCTCTTCAATCAATATAAATCAAAGCAGCTCCATGGAGTTGGATGGAGTTGTGCAATTTATGGAAGTTGAGGTTCTGTGTTCATGTCCTAATTTTTGTTTATTTTTATCCCCTGCCAAATGTACTAAGAAAATAGCGGAATGTAGAGGAAATTCCAAATGCTGTTCTAGCATTCATTCATGGTTTGTCCGTTTCAACAAATGCAAACACATTGGTATGTTTTCTTTCCTGAATATTCTTCTTGTTTACATATACGCTTTTGAATAAAACAGGAGATTTACTAAAGAAATGGTGCAATTAGCATATTCTTACAGAGTCTACCCAAAGGAGTACAGCAGAGAAGATAAATTTGCCTAAAGTAGATTTTCTACTGCATAGGAAATAATTTTTGTAATTGTATCTTTTTTCCCCCCAGTATTTTATACCATTCTGATTGCTAGGGAAATTCTGAATTTTGACAAAAAGAGCCCATTGCTATTTAATCCACATGCCAATTCAAGGCAGCTTAGTGGATAAGGCAGCCGGCATTCACCTTCGGGACCTCTGTTTGAACCAACTTCAGGTTATGACCTAATTGGCTTCTCTCTCTCAGCTCAGTGTCGCCAGGTCAGGCAATGGATGACTGCCAAGGCATTAGGGAAACTTGCAGCAAAGTTGCATGGCCTGAAGATAGACAACTTCAGTCACAAGCTCTGCCTGTCCTGACCCTGATCCTTCACTTGTACAAATATCCTCTGCCTGTGTAAAAGAAGAAAGAAAATCCATGCTTTCTCTAGATCAAAGCTGTTATTTGCCTTTGTTTTGCAAGGCATCTGGACAAGGAAAAGGGATAAAAAGATGGGTTTGTTTGTTTGCTTTTAATTTGAATAAGGATCAGAACTCTGGGAAAAAGTCATAGAAGCTAAATGAAATTGGTGGAAAAACAATGTTTATGATGTAGTGGCTTTGAAGCAATTGGATTCATGTGATCAAGGATTTATGATTTCTAGAAAAGAAATAAAAGGATAGGTCTAAGAAGTGGGAGAGATCCAGAGCCATCCCATTACCACAGCTGGATGAGATAATTCTTATTGTTCAATTAAAACAAACAAATGAGAAATAAGTGAATTCTTCAGCTTAAATTTTACTGTGGTTGGGCTAGATCCTTGGTGAAACTGATTTCAGTGGAGCACAAAAATCCCTACCTTAACAGCAGAGCACTGAAATGAGGAAACAATCAAAAGGTGTCAGTTGAGAGGGACAATGATCGTTTTTGTAGAAACCAAATTTTTTTCATTAGGGACTGTAGTGACAGGACAAGGGGTAACGGGTTCAAACTTAAACAGGAGAGGTTTAGATTGGATATAAGGAAGAAATTCTTTCCTGTTAGGGTGGTGAGATGCTAGAATGGGTTGCCCAGGGAGGTTGTGAGTGCTCCATCTCTGGCAGTGTTCAAGGCCAGGTTGGATGAAGCCTTGGGTGGCATGGTTTAGTGTGGGGTGTCCCTGCTTATGGCAGGGGTGTTGGAACTGGATGATCTTAAGGTCCTTTCCAACCCTAACTATTCTATGATTCTATGA
>NDXB01012089.1:86997-98513 GCA_002631895.1 Agapornis roseicollis
AATCAAAATTTTTTTCCCCCCCCCCCCTTCCTGGTATGAGTCAGACTGGGAGAATTATACAGCAAAACAATGCACTGTAAAGACAATTCCCTGAAAACCTTCCTAAATAGGAGGTGGAAGGGAAAGTTATTACTTAGTTCCAGGATTGTTTTAACAGCTCTAGTCACACCTTTGTTATTAAGTTTGGAGCATGTTGCGCAAGAGCCAACAGCCTAGCCTGTATGTAGAGCATATAGGGGCTGTGTCTGGAATCAGGCTGAAAATGCAAATAGCACTTTCTTTTCTGGTTTGGTTTCTCAACACAAGTTAGAGCAGCTTGCACCAACTGGTAAAGGCTGCAAAGGACCGTTTTGCCAGCTGGGAGGTGCAAGGGTATAATAATGCTGCTGGCTCCCTGCCTGTGCCAGCCACAGGGAGGAGAGTGGCAGAGAAGCCAATGTGTGTCTCAGTGCCACTGAAGAGCAGAGATTTTTTCCACAAACCAGGCTTAGAGACAGCTTGTGCCACTTGAGAGCAGGGCATCATGGATCTAAAATAACCAAAGACCTGCCATGAGATATTTACACTGTGACTCCTGATGTACTTTGATTTTAATTTTCTGAAATTTCAAGAAAACCCCATTAAATCCAACTGATTTAAGTCATGGAGAGCTGACTAATACGCAATTGTCTAGGTTGGGATAAATGGCCTTGGGAGCGAAGGAGTTAACTGACCATCATCAATTACAGCATCAGAGGGGGTGATTAGGACTGAAATTGCAGGGAGGTTTTTAATTTAGCCGAGTAGAGGAGACTCCCCCAGCTTAGCCAAGCTCATCAGATCATATACTTCTTACTGCTTCATCCGCTTACCAGGCACTGCCACTCAGAGCTATTGTGCACAGAGAGGGCATTGAGCAGACAAGATGATATAATATTACTCTGTTGTCCAGAAATCCACCCGAGACTCACTGTTGCTTTGCTTGCTGCAGAAGTGCCTAGCCTACAAAATTCTTATAAAGACCCCCAAATCAGGAATCAATCAGCAAATGATGTAAAGGAAGAAATGGCATAGTTTTAAAGCTTAACATGAACTAATTTATCTGCCTGATTTCCCCCCTCCGCCCCCAGCAGAGTCCTGCTGAAGTAGCTGGGATTATTCCTTGGAGTATAGACACGTACAGGCTTATGTTGTGTTAGGATCAGGGATGAATCGGTTGGATGCATGAATTTGCCTGGCTCTGTATGTATTCAATAGAAATGAAGGGTATGGAGGGCAATATATAGACAGCTTTAACTTCTCTGGTGTGCTTTCCTGGTAAAACTGGTTAGATGGATCTCTGGGCATTACATTTGGAGAAAAGCAGCAAAGAGTCCCTGAAAAGCTGTTTGAGGGAGGGGAAAGGTGTCTCAGCCCTGGTATAAAGCTTATGGGGGAGCTGCAGGCACAGGCACCAAGGGGAGAGTGTGGCTTTAGGATCTTGGAGGGAAGAGCTGCCTCTGCTCAGCCAGGTTCCCTACCCTCTTCCCCTGGGGGTTCTGGCTTGGTACATACCTTATGTCAGGCTGTCAAATGGGAGGAAAGAAAAACATCTCCTACATACACCTGACCCCCTCCATGATTCATCTGCTCTTATTTTGTACTTCTGGTAGAATCCCTTTTGGCTCTGGATTTTAGAAACCTGGGGGAAGAAATGGTGGGTGGATGCTGTTTATAGAGTCAGCCTTCATATTCTTTCTGGGGAAGGAAGAAAAGGGGGAAGCAGGACAATAGTAATCCTATCAGAAAATGTTCAGGATGGGCCTGATCCAAAACTCAGAGGTAGTTGGGCTTTGGCATAGATACCCATGTTTGCAGGCTGCTTTTTTGTTCCTAGGTCTTGAGACAAACCCCTCTTCCATTGGAAACTTGAGAAAACAAGAATTGAGGTCAGGCTTATAACGGTGCGGTGTAGTGGGAACTTGCAACAGCCCTTCATGCTCCTTCCCTTGGGTTTAGTTGCTTGTAATGCTGTAGAGCTCCTGCAGCTGAGGCTGAAGTTTGGTGTGTGATCATGTAATTAAAGATTGACTCATAGCATGCAGGCATCTGGAGGCTAAACCAGTTGCATATGAAACATTCAGCAGTGTTTTCTATGGTGGTTGACAAACCATTTTTATTTTGATTTTTTTGTTAATATGGCACTTTGTGTAATCATGGAGACATTAAGCAAGTAACATCAGTCACCTGTGTAACCCTAATGAATGCATGGAAATAAAAATAAAGGGCTTCTGCAAAGTAGTAACATTGAGCTGCTGTTTTTCAGTATGCCACAATGCTGGAAGAGACTTGGCAGCTCCATCAGCCCACCCCTAGTTTTGAAGTATGGCACATACCTTTTTTTTCCATTGCTGGGGAAGGATAGTTGGAGCTAGCCCTTGAAATGGTCTGTAGTGAGGCAATAGGTATTTTAACTTCAGGGTTATCACCGAGTGAACCCTACTCCTGATTCAAACAAACCCCCATTGATTTCAGAGTTATGCCTGAGTGCAGGGAAGAGCAGGGCTTGGGTAAGCCTTTGTGTGACCTACTGCTGATGTGTTTCTACTCTAGCCTACAGTGGTTGTGAATTGTTGTGTTGCTGATATAAAAACTTGGAAATATTGATTACTAAAGCCATTTCACAACTGTCAGTTCCTCCTGTGTGGTAAAATCCATATTATTCATATAAGACAAACTGGAAAGGAATATCTACTTCCAAAACCTAAGAGCAGTCTGTGGAGCCACAGCTGCTTTGCATGCTCTGAGCAGTGGCTCCATATGACTGCTTTGCAAAGGTGGAAAAGGAGGTCCTTTCTTGAGCAGGACAAATTTGGGGCTCTTCAAGCCCTTTTGCCCAGGTCCAAGTGTAGATCCATTGTAGGATCTGCTGAGAGAAACTTTACAGCTAAAGGACCTGGAAGTGTTTTCTGTGTTAGAGGCAAAGTCTGAATTTCCTGGGAATGGCCATGAAATTAGGGTTTAACACACAAAGGTCTTGTAGTTTGCTAAAGGATCTCAAGTAGAAATTGGAGATGCGCAGTGTTTCAGGGGAGCTGGGCTCTTTTTTCTTTCCTATTGCATATAAGCTTAAGTTTTGTAAGAAAATATGATTGCTTTACTGTGTTATAGGAGATCTCATTGTGTTCTCTGTGTTACCTGATGCTTGCATGAGGTTTTGTAGACCCCAGCGCAGACACCACAACCTTTACTAGGACCTACCAAAGAGCCTCAGCAAGTGGACCTTTGACAAGTCCATGCTGAACGTTGCTGCTGGCTGTTTTTCAGCTGTCTGCTTTTATTGTAATCTATCTTACTGACCTGTGAGTTATTGCATGTCATGGCTCTGATATGATGTGTGCACCAGCTGCTTGTCTAGAACCATCATACTCTGTATTTTGGGCTGCAACTATTTCTGTGCTTCTGTTGAGTCAGTGAATGTTGTACCATGGGGTGAAAACAGTGGGGAGACATGTGTAGAGTCTAACTTACTGTGTGCTTTGGGAAAACTCTTTGGTCTAAGAAGGCACTGATTTTTTTCTGCAGAAGGACATGAAAAAGAAACCTTGGAGTGCCCACAACTACTCAAAAGGGCGTTTCTGTAAGGGCAGCCTTGCAGAGATTCCTTCCCACAGAGCCTTAATATACAATGAAAAGTCATGCTCTAACCCTAGGAACAGACACATCTTCTCATGATGTTTAATTTCAGTGATGTTCAGGCAATAATGTCAAGAGCTAATGTTATTAATCTAAAAATAGGTTATAAAAGGGGGGGGGGGGGAAAAAGAGCTGCTCTCTGAAAATTGAAATACAATTGGTAGAAAGGCAAGCTGCAAAAGTTCTTTAATTTGATAATAGCTCAAATCAAGAGGAAAGAAATTCCATGAGCCTGTCAAGGGTCCTGATCTGAGCCCTACTGAGTTCAGGGAGACTGTTGCAAAGATTTTGATTGAATTGCTGGATAGGGACCTAATTAATATTTGTTGTATTGTTTGGAAATAAAAAGACACAGATTTTTGTGTCTTTAGAGTTTGCTGAAGTGATTGATACCTGCATTTTCTAGTGCCAGCATATTAAATATTGTATACATTTTTCATTTTTTTTAATTTACCCTATTAGGAAAAATGGGTAAATAACAAATATGTAAATATATAATGTTATACTTTAGTATAGGCTGAATGCTGCGTTCAATGATGAATATTGTTGACTATAGTAAGTAAGTCTGATTCCAGCTCCAAACAGTTATTTACTTGTCAATATTAGTGAATCTAGTACATCTAAAACTGCAGGCAGTTTTCTGTTTACTGTATAAACAGTAATTGCCTGTTTAAGCATTTGCTAAAATATTGTTTAAATCTAAAATCAAGATCAGAAGTGGATTTCAATAACCTAGTTAATTTGCTTTAATTTTGGAATTTTCTCTGCATGGCAAGAGAAATATGAAAAGTAATTTCATCTCCTTATAGTTGATCTAATTGTATGTACTTTTGATGGATTAAGTTTCCAGTTAATTGTGGAAAATGCAACAACACTATTATAAAAAGAGGTTTAAAATAAACCAGTTGCTGGCTGCTCTGCATGCTATTCAACAAAAAAAAGTTTAACATTATTAATTTTACAATGGTAATTTAGAAATATTAGTTACATCTTCCCACTTTCAAGTCCCCCAAAATAGATGGTTTTAATCATACTTATTGAAATTATCTATGTAATTATTTTTCATTATGCAAATATGTCTCAATTGCTGTATAATAATGCGATGGAAACATTTTTTCAGTGCTTTAAAACACATCCTTAACTAAATCCAGGAGACAAGGGAAAACAACAAGCAAAGCTTTTTGGAAAGCAACCGTAGATTTATATTGGTGATATTTAATAACAAATGTTTCGATTATTTCAAACTATACTATGAAATAATGATCAGTAAGAACAATTTAAGTTTTTAAAATAATGATCTTCAGCCGTATCCTTTTATTCTTAAAGCTGATGCTAGATTAAAATAGAAGCAATTTCTAGTAAACAGCATGTTTTGTTAGACTTTGCATATGTGTAAAAGATGTAAATAATTAGCTTCTAATTCATGTGCATTCTGTAAAACATTGTACAGGTGCCTTCTTCCAGGGAGAAGCAATACACAACATTAGAGGATTCTGAAAAGTTCTTTTGAGAGTATAAGTAACAGAGCATAGTCAAGAAGAGGCATTCAGAAACTGAAAAGCTTCAAATTAATGTTTCTTTCCTTTTTGGAATTTAAAGATTGTGAAGGGAAATGCAATGATGAGAATTGCTCAGGACAGCATTAGACCGATGTTTCCTGACTTGCTTTTAGTGTCACTGTGTGACTGCTAGCTTAAAATAGTGCAGGAAATGTTCTCTTTTGTCAGAATAAAGCAATTCTAATTTCTAGCCACTGATAACTTGCAATTTGTTCTGGTTTCTTTTGTGTTGATAGTTAAATACAAAAATGAAGACAGCTTTCTGTATTGTATAAAGATTTGGATGAATCCAGTAAGGTTCTAGTTTTAAAACAAAGTAAATGGTTATAGCGCTTGGTGGAAAAAATGAGGGTTGTCTGAAATAATTTATTGGATATATGTTCTCTGTGGATTTGCCTTGTAAAAAGTTGCTTTGGTGCTTTATTATTTTCTTAAAGGAATTTATATGTGTATGTAAACCCCCCACCCCCAAGTGAAAGTGTTGCTTCAGCCTTTATTGCAGAATCACTGTCTGCAGCTACAATTTCAGCTCTGAGCTTAACTTTTCTTTTCTTTTTTTTTTTTTTGCAAAGTATGTGGTTTTCATTAAACCTGTAATTAGTGTAATTAATAATTATTCACTAATTGAAACGCAGGTTAACAAAGTTCCATATGTAAAAGTAAAGAGGGAAAAATGTCATTCGTTCACACTTGTCTTTATAAGCCTATAAAACTCTTCAAAGGACTTCAAGATATCAAGCAATCTTTTATTCAGCTAAACCTACCCCCCACCTTCACTCTGACACACACTTAAATACACAGTATGCTCACAGCTTGGAAAAAAGCAAGAAAAGCCTTAATGGATCACTGATTTTAACCAAAGAGGTAGGTATGTATTCCATATAAATGGTTTCAAAACAATTTCTGTGTTAGTATTAATAATTTTCATCAAACGACAGCAAGTGTCTTAACAGTACAGAAAGTGAAGCTTTCAACTGTGCACTTATTAACAGAGCTTTTCTTTCAGATTCAAAACACCTAAAAAAAATTATACTGGAGCAACTGTGTAATTTGCTCCTTTCTTTACTATATAGTTATCATCCTGTAGGCAGAAGCTAATAAAGATTTAAGGGTAAAGTGGAGAATTAAGATCCAAATTCTGTTCATCTTTACATCCAGGAGTAATTAACCCATATGAATAGACTATGAGACAAATAATAGGAGCAAGGTATTCACATGTGCATAGGTTGCAATACTCAGCTCTGGTTAGGTGCTTTACAGCTGATGTAATAAATCAAAGAATAGAATAATTATTTCTCAATTTACCATGACACAGATATCTTGTCATCATCCTGGTTATATGTACCTTTAAGAAATGGTAAATGTTAGAGGTCTATTTAGCCACATCAGTGAAACAGAGTTAGCACAGCAGGAAATATTACTTTGTCTTTTTTTTTTTTTTAATATAAAGTCACTTGTCATGTTATTTGTTCCTATTAAAATCCAAATATTTTCTATCTGGAACAGAAGAACAGAATTTTATANGCAGGAAATATTTTCTTTTTTTTTTTTTTTAATATAAAGTCACTTGTCATGTTATTTGTTCCTATTAAAATCCAAATATTTTCTATCTGGAACAGAAGAACAGAATTTTATACCTAGGACATGAATATTTATTCTCAAATGGTTACATATGTAAATAATTTAAAGCATTTTGCTGTTGGGGATATTTCAGATTTTTAGAAGAAACACTAGAAAAATTCTGTATTTAGTTATACACTTCAAGAGCTGTGCATTTATCCAAAATGTCTATTTGCTGTTTAAAAATTTTTTTTTTTTTTTTTGTGAAATTTGCACAAAATATTCGTTATTTAGATCAGTAAATTGTGAAGTGAAGATACAAATACCCTCAATGTGTGCTTTTTCTGCAGCTGTTTGGAACCGATGGAGTTCAGAAATGTTTCTTCAATGCTTTTTACCTACATTTAAGAGCGTACTCGTGAGCTGAAATTGAATGTTACAGGAAGCTAAACACTAATGTGTTTCCTTAATCTCAGACTTTAAAAAATAATTGGGGATAGTAACAAGCCCTAGACAAATGACTGCTGTGCAGTCTGGTGGGCACTGAAATATCTCAAGCTTCATTTTCATTAATGCTTCCTTTCAAAATCTGTTATCTGTAGTTATCTTAAAATGTGAGCGCTTCTTTGAACACTTGATTTAAAGTTTCTCAGAAGAGTTTACTATTTCAATCAGATAATTTTGCAGACTACACATTAACAAAAATCCTCACAATTCCCTATTATCTTTGTCCCTTTTTTAAAGGGGAGAGAAACTGAGGAGGATAATGACTTCTGCTTGAGTGCAGTTCAATGTGTTTTAAATGTTTTACTGATAAACATTCACATCTATGTATATAAACACAGGCAGAGGTATGTGTTTATTTGTTATTTTATTAAACAAAAGCTGTTAGAGTTCCTTCACTAAGATTTAGACACTTTGCCCTACTAGCACCTTACTGATAAATATAAAATCCAGCTCAAATAGTAAACAAATGCTCAGGATGACTGAAACAGCATCTTTTCCTGACTTAATGTGTCTGAACAGGTAAAGATGTGAGGAAAAAAATAAGCCTGAAGACCTTGCTGTACCTTCAGCTTCCCTGCTGACACCTGTCAACTTCTTAAAACTACTTTTTAAGCTGGGCTTGGGAAGGGGGGGGGGGAAGAGCAAGAGAAGCTATTTTCAATTATGGATGCTCAGTGAGAACTGTGGCATGATGGTCAAGCCATCTCTTAACTCTTAAGGGTGTCCTTCAAAGATCACAAATGTGTTCAAACACTCCAATATGTTTGAGATGCACACTATTTGAGAGGGGTGTCATATCTCTGAAGTTTTTCAGAGTTGCTAACAGGTGATACCACTACAGCTAAATCTATCCACTGAATTAAAATCTTGGGATCAGAATGTGTGTTTATTGCACTACAGGTCCTACTGCGGCATCTAAACAGATAGCAACAGTTCTTTCTAATTTTATTTGCTGGTCTTACTGGGGAACTTTGTAGCCTGCTCTTGTTATGAGCTTGCAACTTGAGCCACGGGATTGAAAATAACTAGTAACTAGGAAATTGGTACTATGTTGTATTAATACCAATTAGAAATGTGTGCTCTCTAAAAATCAATACAATAAACTTGCTGCTTGTTCATTATCTGACTAGTAAAGTGTTCTGTCTCAATAGGATTCTATCTACACAGGGTAGATCACCCAGGAGCGTGAGATCTGTTATTTAACTGCTAGATTTTACTTTGATTCTTAATTTGTAGGTAATAATAAAATATCCTTAAACAATTTTTCTCATACTAAAATAGCCCAATGCATTTGAATGGCTCTCTTGCCTAGATAATTTCTCACCTAAACTGTAAAGATTTCCTTTTTATTTTAAGGGTATTTTGAAATAATATAGATTAATTTATTTGTAGATGCAAGTGTTCAAACAAAATCTCTGAATGTACAGTCTACAGCATTTTTCTGTCCTACTCTTTCAAGTCCTCTGATTGTTTCCCTAATTCCTCTTATGAAGCAACTTTAATACTTTTTTCAGGCAGACCTAGACTATTTCACAGAGTATTTTAGGTACATTTCTGTGGTTGTATGGAGCTTTCATAAAGGGCTGAATCTTGAAGCATTTTTGGTCATAAAGAAATTAAGCTCATGTGTGTGTGAATTTATTCTTGTGCCTTAAATTGGAATGTGTAATAGGTAGTACTCGTATGCACGTAGTTCAGGTACTGGAAAATGAATCAATATAAAATAGCAATTATTTAGGGTAGGGCATAGTCTTTGCATCTGTCTATGCAGCATCTAGTGACTGGGCATTACCATGGCAAAATAATAATATTAGAAATTAATTCAGGTTAATTTCCTTTGTAAAGCTGACTTAGGAGTACAATATATGGTTTGAGCCTGAAACCTGTGTTTTCCATGTGCAGGGCTGAATCTTAACCTCATGCGTAGAAAAAATATTCCTGCTTTAGCTGACAAAACACTCATTTATACAAGATGAAGATGCAGCCTACATCAAAAACCTTGTTCTGATTGCTCGACAGCTTTTAACACTTAACACATCTCTAAGCATGTACTAGAAAACTGCTCGGGAGGAGATGTATGTATATGCATCTTACCCCAGAACACCCTAGAAACTGATTAATCTATTTTGTTAATCAACGATTTCATCTTCACATTACAGTACAGCCAGATTAGTAAAGCTGTGATGGTGGGACGCATGATCATTTGCTAAGTAAAGTCAAAATTAATGACAAATAAAATTAGCTTCCCTTTGTGGTTATTTCCAGACAGCTGCATCCAAATATAAAAGAACTATCAAAGGGAGATACCCATTAATTATTAACTCAGAACAACTGCAGAAAGCACTTCTTAAACCTTCATTGACATTGTCCTGACAGGCTCCTAATCTCAGAAAGTTGTTGGTAAGAGTTGCAATAGACTCAGCATGTCACCAATTCTGACTCGAACTGCAACTCGAGATGCACTGCTGCATATATATGAACACATGGGACTAACTATGGTCACTTAAGACATCTGTGAGTAACATTTACAGCATAACATGCTGTATAATTCCCTGTGTAGCTCTACCTCTGCTGTCAGCATAATAGAGTTGTCAACAGTCTAATTGCAAGGTGCAATATGTAGGGGGGTCATCCAAAAAAAGAAATCTCAGTGGAAAGTAGCACAGATCAGCTGTCATTATTATTAAGCTGGACCAACCTTTGGCTAAACCATTTAAACCTCCAGATTAATCCCCAGATTTATCTATATAGATTGGATCAAACTCCAAGTTTGACTGCGGATGAAAGAGAAACTTCAAAATGAAGTCTATCATTTATGCCCATTAGACAATACATTCAGTTAATGATCTGCAACTTACATTAGCCTGGAAACAGTGGGGTTTTTTTAAGGCTTAACTGTTGCATCTTTTTTTCTTTTCATGTTCTACTTTGACCTTTATTTTCAACTTTTGTTTCTTAAATAATTTCTGTTGGAAGGTGAAAATCTTTTTCTAACAGAAGATTGTTCTAGTTTTTGTCTTTCCCTTTCTGCCAACTTACATGATTAAATATCTACTTTAGTCTAAAAATTAAGTTGCAAAGAACTTATTTGGCATCAGTAGGATCTCGATTTATTTACTATAAAGTCTCTCTGTTGCAAAATGTATATGCTAAATCAAGCTGTTAAATTACTTTGAATAATTCTTTAGGATCTTATGGCACTGATAAACCCTCCTCCACCCCCCAAAACTGGTGTTAGAAACCCAATAATCCATTGAATTGGGTTGGGGTTTATATCAATCACTTGAAGTTACTAAATTTATGTATATTAAAAGCTTGCGATCATGACACTATTTTAACTCCGCTGGTTTTTTTTTTGTTTTAAAAAAGCTAAGCAAACTCTGAACAAAGCTATTCAGCCCCTTCCTCCCCCCTGCTGAGCAGGACAGGCTACTAGGTTTTTAGTCTTTAAAAAAAAGAAGATAGTAAACATTATTTCATCTTCTGGGGAAACATTTAAATTTAGAATAATTACAAGACAACAATAAGCAGCACTGAGCATGAATGACAAAATGCAGCTCAACTTGATGTTTTAATGCAGGTTTACCCCTCTAATCAGTGATATTAACCCTTCTGACTACTTCACTGAAGATTCTTCCCTTTGTTCCCCAGACTGTGATGGGAATGATAAATTATCAGAATATTAGCATTTTCTAAACATGGCTGAATGAACAATGAGTTCAAGTATGCATTTTTCATATACTAACTCAAATTTCAAGACTGTGTATTCCTAGCTGTATATGATATAGGCCTTGCAAGGAACTAGGCAATAGATCAATTAGAATAGCTACTAGCTGGTTGTAAAGAAGAGAAAAGCAAGATTACTGGCTTATCTCAATGAAAACAATTAGACTTTCAAGTAAACTAGAATCAATGTAATTTCCTCTTGTAAAAAATTGTTTCCTACCTTTGCTGGCCTGTTTCATCTGTTTCATTTAAAGATGCAACTTTTACTGATGCTTCTGCTCATCCTATGTTTTCATCAGTGTGAAACCTAAAATGCTCTTTGCCTAAAGTGTAGGTTAATATAATAGCTACTTGAAGCAGGAAACCTCTGCAATGTGTCTGTAGTTGTCTTTATTTGGGCCTGTGCAGCATTTTGTTTGTCCTCTAGCCTTTTACGGCAGCTGGACCCTGACCTTCAAGTTCTTAAAAAGAAGGGGGGGGGGGGGGGGGAATTTTTTTTTTTATATTAAA
>NDXB01012089.1:100159-125565 GCA_002631895.1 Agapornis roseicollis
CCCCCCCCCCTTTTTTTTTTCCTCAGAAAGCCTATGCCATTTTCTCTCACATAAACTAACAACACTATCCCATCACACTGCAGAATGGGTCAAAGAAAAAGGGCTCTGTGTTTATACTTCACCAACACTTTGTGTTTCTTGGCCAAGTATGGCAAGAAACTTTAAGTGGGTCCCCCAGGCCCCATGCCACCTTTAGAAAGAAAAATAAGCCTTCAGAGATTGAAACAGACTATTTTAGGCACCAAAAAAACCTATGAAATGGGAGCTATTCTTTCAGTCACTATCCCTGAAAAGAAATTGATCACTCCAGCCTCATTCTTCCAGTTCTGATTTAAATTATGAGACACAGGACTTGATACAATAGTGCATTCTAACTTGTGTGCAACATCATCGTTGGAGATCCTTTTTTAAGAATGTCCTTAGATAGTAACTTTTGTGTGCGTGTATTTTATTCTACTGTCACATGAGTGCCTACTCATCAAAACAGCTTAAAACAGTAAGTTCCATCAGGGAAAATAAGTTTTCCAGGTTCTCTAGGTTTATTTTTATGAAGTGCAAAAGAAACTGCCTTGCATTATTGAAAGTGTATTTGTAAGATTCATCCATAATCTGCCTTGTACAAGGGAGAGCTCAGGAGAGCTCTAAGTGGTCAGGTATTCTCTGTATATAAACCTTCACGTATTTCTGATGATCCCAGCAGTGTTGTCAAGGTTTAAACAACAACAAAGACTGAGCTGCCTTGAGGATTGACCTTCTGCTAGCAGGAGGGGAGAAACTGGTCTGGTTCCCATCTGATCATCTATAAAATGCTATAAGAAAAAAAAAATCTGCTGTAACTAGTCGGGATGCTAAAATGCCAGGTCATAAATCAGCCTGTAAACCTATATTTTTATTTACTTTTTTTTTAAGTTCCAAACAAGAATTAAAACTGCTTTAATAATCAGGGCTCCTTCTTTTTTACCATGAGAACCGAGCTGATATCCTATAGCATCAGTTGTGTTAATTTAGACAGCACTGATTCTCATCTTTGGAATAAGCTCACAGTTATATTGCCCCACAAGGGATTGGAGGAATTCAGCCTGGAAGGGAATCACTTACTGAAGCCTTTGACAAGCTGGAAGTTATTCTCCCTTCACACTGGCTTTGCTCTTGAACATATGTGTTAATGGCTGAGCCAAAGCTTCATATGGTTTTTCTTCCCCATTTATACAGCAACTAAAGGAGTGACTGCGGTTTATTCACATAAGTTTATTCAAATTGAAAACTTTGTCAGGTATTATGTGAAATAGAACTAACGTTTTATGCAGGTTTTGCTTCCCTGAAGAGTTTTAGTGTGTTCCAGGAACCTGTTTTTTGCCCATCTCTAAAAGTTTGTAGCCCAAGTAGGGCATTCAAAAGGAAAAGAGAAGGACCTGCTGCCCCTCATGGCCTTGTACTGCCATCTAGAGCTGGGGGGCCCTGCGCAGTATCCCAGCTCCCGTTTTCCCCAGGGGCGTTAGAAGCAGAAGATTCCCACAGGTGTGATGAGCGAAGTCCATAAGATTTGCAAGAGGTTCCTGTTCTGCACAGGAGGGAGGCTGAAGCATTTTATGCACAGGTTGCTAATTTACATAAACTTAATCTGCTGTTTTCTCAGAAGAGCACATTTTAGTGATGCCTTCTTATTTCTTAAACACTGAAAAAGCATGTTTTCGTGTTTTTGAGGATAGGTTATTACCTGCATTAGTGAACTAATTCATGTATTTGCATGAATCAACCCTGACAGGCTTTTTTGGATCATATTTCCCTATTATCACACATGGATTTGCTGAATGCTGAAATCACATTTTGAAGGTTTGGCTTTCTTTGGATGGCTTGAAAGGCTATAGCTAAAAGAGATTTTGTGTGTTAGGATTAAAATCATCCTGCATGCGTAGCTAACACAAGGTTTGATATTACTTGGGTCCTGCTTAATTTAGTTTGAGCATTATGGCAGGGCACAACAAAGTTTTGTTTAGTGGAACTTATCCCTAAAAGGTATCTATCTGGAGCATTCCCTTGATTTTTCA
This sequence comes from Agapornis roseicollis, assembly GCA_002631895.1. Taxonomy (NCBI): domain Eukaryota; kingdom Metazoa; phylum Chordata; class Aves; order Psittaciformes; family Psittacidae; genus Agapornis; species Agapornis roseicollis. Next base: position 102,208 of record NDXB01012089.1, read on the forward strand.
TGAAGGATCAAACAAGAAATACCTGTGCAAAAATGCTAATGTGCTCCTGTGGAATATATGTACATTAAATTCCCAAATATATCAGAAAAGGCTGCAAAGCTGTTCTTGAGATTTTTATTTTGCTATGCTACAGAAGTCAAATACATACATTTTCTGTTCATAAACACATGAAGAGGAGTTCTTCTTGACCCAGGAAATAGGGAATCTGAGATGGGTTTTTATAGGATCATCAAATGACTGAGTATTTCTAGTGAGAGATTAATTTTTTCTGCATTGTGCTTTGCACAGTACTTACTGTGGAGAATTTGTAAGAGTTGATATCTTAGCTGACTGGCAAGTCCCTCGATGTATTTAACAACTTTAATTATACTTGTCATTTTCAAAATGAGTGGAAAAATATACAAAACCAACAGAACTATGTCAGTTGGTTATTAGTTACAGCAAAGTTTCTCTTTTATCTCTTCTCTCAGGTGGAAACCATCCTTTCTGTTAAACAGGGAGCCAGTTCAAAAACTTGAGACCTGTCACTGTCTTCAGGGTTTTTAATTACTCCTCTGCCTTTTTTGCTTTCTTTTGGGTTGTTTTTATGCTAGATGACTTCTGAGTTTTAGGTTTCCTCATTGCCTTGCTCTCAGCACATAGTGTCTTTATCACGTCGCAAAATTCAGATCCCTCATTGCTGAGTTTTGGTGCTATCCACACTCTGCAAACACAGACCTTTTTTGTAAGGGGTAATGCACCTTGTCATCGTGAGGAAAGGATGGGAGAAATGAACAGTGGTTCTGGGAGCAAGGAAGCAAACAGAAGAAAGTGTACAGGAATTGGTGGGCAAGTTATTTGTTAGCTAAAAAAATGAATCACAGGCTCCACTAGAACTTCTTAAAGTGAACATATTGCTATTTTATAAACTAACTTTCTTGAAAGGCAGCATTTTACTTTCCCCTCTATTTGTGTCCCAGTCTTTCTTATCGTCACTCCTCTACTTAGCTTATAGGTTTCCATGAAATGTAGATGTCTTAAAGGGTTTCTTTTTGGCTTGGCATGGTGCTTGGAGGTTCCTTCTATAAGCACTGGAGGTTTGGATCTAATATCAAAGGGTTTAAAGCTAATGATTTTAAGTATGGTTGAATTTTATTGCTCCTCTGGTGGGCTAAAACCTTCAGCAACTCTTTGACCTCTTCCCAGTCAATCCAATTCCATCTAATACTCTGTGACTAATATGGTGGATATTTAATCTACTTTGCTGCTGAAATTACTTTTAGAGCCACTTTTTTCTTTAAATCTTCCTCTTTAGAGAAATTGCTGATCGTAAGCTCTAAATATGTTGCACGCTACCACAGGGTTGGTTTTTTTTTTAAAGAAAAAGCTTTTCTTTTAGCAAAAGAAAAATTAAAAGATTTAATTTCTTTTTATAACATAAAAGAAATGGGGTTCTATAATTACATTATGGAAGTAAAAGCCAGGTTAAAATGAAAAATTGACAGAAACGTCTATGATCCTGCTGTTAATATAGATACCATGATGAATAGCCACACCTTAGCCAAATATTTCCTGTAATATAGTTAAGCTTTAAAAAGAAAATTGAAGCAAGCTCCTAATGAGAGTATTTCTACTTGCTAGGCAGAACTTACCGACTGGATCTTTTCCTATTAGTACCATCAAGATGCTATACTAAGTTTTGTTTATACCCTATTTTTTTTTCCTTAAAAAGTAACCAAACTGAGTCATTGAGGCCACAGTTACCAATTCTCCATAGTGCCTGAGATACTTGGGTGTTTTTCCCTGTTTTCAGCTCTTAAGACATCCAGCTTGCAAGGATTCTGCACTCTGCAAATATGAGCAGAAGGGATTTGTTTATCTGATTTATGTGAGGACCCACCAAATTGGGTCATGGATAATGATCTCTACATTAACAATCCTGTGCCTTGTAATTTAGTCATGGGCATTGGCATATTGAATTCAATGGTCCTGAGTAATTTGAGTTTAATGGAATTATTTATACGCCTTAAATTAAGCTTTTAGGCAAGTTCTTGTGGGATCGTGGCATTAACCTTTTTCATATGTAACCTCTTTAAGTGTGCCATCTAGCATTGTATTGGGTGAAGAGATACAGAGTTTAAATCTCAAATCTGTCTGATTCCAGAGCAGGTTGATACCATAGGAAGGGTGATAGGAAATGAGATTTCTGGTCACAGTCTAACTACCAAGAAAGATGTATTTTCTGCACCTGTAAAAACAGAAGCTTCCAGTGCAGATTGAATGGAAAGAAGAATCCAAATTCTTTTGCCTCTCCATAACACCAAGAATATTATTTGTGAGATATCATTAGGCTAAAGTAAGGGTAGAAGTGAGAACAAATCTGAAGTGTCTCAAAACAACCTGAGAATAAAAGCAATGGTGGGAATAGAGAAGGTAAATCCCTAAGCCAAGTATTTTTAGCTGTCATTTGATTAGCCTGTGAAGGGGAATGTGTAGTCTGCAGGATCTGGGAATGGGACTTGGTGATCTAGCAGTTTTCCTGTCTTCTAGAAGATTACATCAATGAATAAGATGCATTAAATTAATAGTAATGGAAAAGGTTGTGCTCTATTACTCCTGCAAGTAAGTGAAGGACTCCAGTCTTCAGACCCGTCTATATGGCAGCTTTCACATGCACTAAAATTAAAAGAAGGGTGAGGTGACTCAATCCACATGTAATAAATGTCCATCTCACTTTGGATGGAAGTGTGTGTTACGGGATTTGGTGGACAATCTGAGGTGTTCTGGGATCCAGCCTTACTTAAATTGGGAACCTGGCTTAAAGGAGCAGGAGACAGGCTTGTGATGTCTTTAGAGCGTATTCTGTATCAGGAATACCTGGGCTCTGTTCTGAAATCTGTGGGTTTCCATGAGTAAAACTCCAGTAATAACATTTTGCTGCTGACATGAGTGCTGATTGCTGCTGGAGAGCATGCAGGTATATGAAGTCTTACTGTGTATGCCAAGAGAATGGTTGATGTTGAGGCAAAGACCATGCAGTTGTGTAGACCACCAAAGCCATAGTTCAGCTTTTCTGTTTGTAAAATGATACGGACTATTTTAAACCATGACATCACTTTTTGATGCTTAATGCATAAATAATAAAGTAATTCAGCTCTTCAGAAATGCAATAGAAGGATTACTTTTCCCCTTTATATATGGGCATAAACTGCATATTAAAAATACAAAAATATGTAGATATGTTTATACCCCTCCTCTTTTTATCTTCTGAATAGAACTGTAATTGATGCAAATGATGTATCAAATTTCTTGAACACATGGATAAAATAAGCCAATGTGAAAACCACCATGTGCAGTTAATTTATAGACAAATGTATTTTGAACAGGTACAAAGGTGTAAAACATTATGTTTTAACAGATTTTCCTGCCATATGCATTTGCTTTCACTGCCTGAATGAAAAAAAAAAAAAAGATTGAACTAGATATCTTTCTAAAAATTAATGTTCTTTAACCTTTTGAAAATGATATTATTTAATTCCAGGAACATTACTTTTCATGGGTGTTAGTATGTTTAACTAGTTAAACTATCTTTTTTTTTTTTTTTAGATTATTGTATAAATTGATGTGGTTTTGCTACTCAAGAAAGGAAATTTGGAACAACAAAAAAAAACAAAAACCCAAAACCTGAACTTTGACATTCTTTTTTGCATTTATTGCATATCTTTGGAAATGACCTAATTGTACCAATTCACATGAAAACAGTGGTCAGATCCTGTCATTTCAAATTAAATCTGACAGCTCAGAAGTTAAACCAGTTTAGCTTGTTTTAACAGCTACACTTCAGTGATTCTAGGTTATTAAATTCTTTGGGAAACCTTCCACACTTTATTAGGGAAAGGAAATTTATATAGTGAAAGGAAGAAAAACATACGTAATTGCCAACATATGCATAGTGACTCTGGTAATAACATCAGTTTGTATAGATTGTTAGTATCCAGTACAAAGCTGTATGCTTTTATGTGGAGAAAAGATGCACAACTTCCCCTAAAACTATCAGTAAGGTGATCAAGAGTGACTATTCAGTCACTCATTTGGGAAGCTAAATTCAGTAAAATGAATTTTATACATGGCATTACTTCTTCAGGCTGAACTCTATACCAAAACATATATATTAAATTTGGTCGAGCTTGCAACTAAATCTGGGCATTTTGTCCACTACTTAAATCCCATGTTGTAAACCTGTGGGAGAAGTTTGAATGAAGGTTTATCCTATTTCCTGTCCCAGTTTCTATCTCCTTTGAAGGCCACAGATATGTTCATTAGCAGAATGCAATATATATGTCAGGCTCATGGCTCTGTTCAGGGGACAGAAAAGCCTCTTGCTCACTCACTAAAAACCATCAGGTAGTACATCCACTTGGGCATGGCAACAAGCCAGCTCAAATCTCGGGCTGAAGCTCTTAAAGGCAGGGTACAGAAGGAAGGAGCCTGCAGGCTCTGGGATCAGAAAACAGAGCCTGAAAACAGATATAATGTTTCATTAAGCTGTGTAGAGACCTTTATAGTCTATCTTCTTAGTATGGCTGCTGCAGACTTTAACAAGTGGTAATGGTTCTTTGGTCCTGACTTACTATAGAGGGTCTAAACCTGGGGATTTGTTAAGTGGTTTGAATGATGTTGCAGTCCTACCCCACTATTCTGTTTAGATTCAGGTAGCAACTCAACATGTCTTGAAGGCTCTACTTCCCACATCAGCATTTCTTCATCAGGGTCAGGCTAACTCTTACATTTTCTGGACAATTTAGATTAGGGCTTTTTAGATCTCTTGCTACACAGAAGGTTTTCAAAACTCTTTTGTTTAAATATTTAAATATCTTAATTTTCTATATCAAGTAATTTGGTGATGATTAATATCACCACTACATATATTATCTGTTCCCATTCCTTTACCTTGTTTTCTATCCCTCTTTATGCATTCAATGATTACCAGCAAGTTTCAGTCACAGCTGGTGATCTACCATGGCTTTTACCTTCTCTTGAAGATTTCTGAATATAGCTGTGTTCTATTTCCTTCTGGTCTGTTGATGAGTACGCTTTGCAGTAGTGCATCAAGACAGACTGTGTACAAGCCATCTTCACAGAAATGCTGGTTTCTGACTGATTTCATATTAACAGCATGTTGAGAGCCATCACCCAGTCTTTGATCCCTTTAACATATGCACAATTGGTTTTAATAAAAAAATCATGTAGTTCTGGTTGTGTCTGTGCATTACCAACAAAATGTGCAGCCCAAAATATCTATGTCAAAACTGTTTGCCAAAGCTTATCTTCAATATGTTTGCTGGCTAACATAAGGCCAGCATCCTTACTCTGGAGGAGGTGTTTTAAGGGCTAGAAAAATATTTTAGAATGACAATAACTGATAATATTGGCTGGTAGAAGATAAGTAGGAACATGTTTTGCTGTGCTTCATAGTCTAGGTAAATACCAGGGCTTCAGTAAGCATTCAAACAGGTGCTTAGTTGTCTTTTCATCATTTCTCCTGAGTTGTTACTCTAACACAGAGCAGTGATTTAAGTGCTGATAAGTAACTTCCAGTGAGGCTTGACTGCAGTAGTGTGAGGAGCTGCTACCTGCTTGGTGGTTCTACCAGAAGTTCCTGACTGTGTAGTGAAGTCAAAGGACTTTAGTGAATACCTGATAATGAACTGATTTAGCACAAAGTCCCCTGCTTGCTTGAAAGCTACCTTCATTGACATGAATAGTGAAAAAGGTAGACACAGTGAAAAGCAGTGCAGATATGGATGTGTTGTGCCTCTGCCTTTCTCTTGGACCATCTCTGTAAGAGGCAGTTGCTTCTAGAACCACCACAATTGTCAACACCTTTATACTATGAACTGGAAACTAAGCATGTTCATAAAACCTGAGGTCATCCATGACCTCTGCTGGACTGCACCAAATGATGTTGCTGTTCTGTTCAGTTAAGGTAATCTAGGAATTAAATGACAGTAACTTCCATTAAAAAGTGCCCTAGAAAAGCAGGTGTGTGTATGTGTAAGCATGTGCTTTGAAAACAGTTCTTGATGAAACATCTTTCTTTGATCTGTCTGAAATAAATAGCTCTAATGCATTCCATTTAACTTTGTTTCCAACTGTCAAAAAATGGAGAGAAGCCAACTGTAGTGTTTGTTTTCAAAATCCTACTGCCATGATATTTTCTTCAAGGGAGAAGAATGAAAGAACAAAAAATCTCTTCCTTGCTGCCTTGGTCACTGTAGTTTATTTTCAGTAAAATAATACTACCTCAGTATCTGAAACTTTCCATGAAGGTGGGCAGTGTGAGACTGCAAGAGACCAATCAGCTCAGGTATAGGCTAATTAGAACAAAAGAGAAGGTAGTTTTAATATATCAAAGTATATTAAAATATAAAGGGTATATATCAAAGTATCAAAGGGTAGTGTTATTACAAAAGCTGGTTGGAAAACCATGTATCATGATGATGAGTATTGCTTTAATACTTAGGCAGGTGTTAAGAGTGTAATGTAAGCAAAGGGTGCATGCAGATAATTTCTGGGCTCTTTTGGGACTCAGACTGTTGAGGATAAATGGGATAACATTTCTGATTCCTAGTTTGCAAAAAGGGAGAAGCAGAAGGCCGTTAGCATCTAACACATGAAAATCTATGGAGAGCTACAAAGATACCAATAGAGCACAACATCATTGTGAGATGTTGTTTGCTCTGCAGAGGGTAAAATTCTAAGGCTATATTAACTTGGAGAAAAGAAAAAGATAAGCATTTGGAAAAGACTGTCCCATAATGTGGCCTACAAAAGAGATAAGTGAAGCACTCAGAATGCTCATTGAATTTATATATGAGGAAATGACAATAAATAATAAAACCAAGTTTTACCTTAGAAACACATTTGCAGATCCTGTGTTTGGCTTAAAGTAAGGCACCAAATTTGTGAAAATGTAAGCAGTCATTTTTGCCATGTGGCAGGTAGGAAGGCAACTTTTCAAATTTAGAAAGAGGATTCCTGAAGGTTTGCATTTATGGGAGTTTTTCTCTTCAGAGTAATTAAAAATGATTGCCTCAGAAAAGTTCATGTGTGAACTTCAAATCTTGTGAGGAAGTTAATATGCTGTTTGTTTGTATGTATGTACTTTTCTCTGGTACTGTCTGGCACCAACTAGCTCCAGACTGACAGCAGTGTCTTTAATACATTTCTGTCTATGGGTTTAGGTAGGTATAGGTGTTCCTGTGTATCAGTATATGTACAGTCTCAGTGTATCACTAACTAAAAGGATAAATTTGTCCTTTGGACCTATGCATCTGTACTTTGGCACATGTGAATCTGAGTTGAGAAACTGAAACTATTTTACAAAGTTAATTATGCTTGAAATATATGTAAAGAAAATGTGTTTGAATGACAGATAATTCAAATAAGAACTGCCTTTTTTTCTAATGAATGTATCATTAGAGTTACAATGGTGGTGGTGGGGAAAGGGTTTAAAGGAAACTCATACCAGCAAGGCAGTGGGAAATGCTAATCTTAGAAGAGATTACAGGAGAGTACACAGGAGCCAGTGTACTAGAGAAAAAAACTGATATCATCAGGGCAGTATAACAGCATCATGATTGTCTTTGACAACACAATGGGTCTTTGCATATAATGTAAGCCCAAAATTGGGCTATGCTAGTGAGATTGATTTTTTCAATTAGAAAAAAAGGAGGTAAAGTGGTTTTGAGTGCCAAATTATCCCTTCCTGAGCTTGATCAAATGCCCACTGTAACCAGTGCAGACATCCATTGACTTGGGTAGGCACTGGAACAGGCTCCGTAATTCAGGCTTTTCCTGTTGGTTTGTGCTATTTATTTTATCAGACTGCTGCCAGAGTGACCTTGAGAATGACCCAAAGAAGTCGTCAAATTGCACTTCTGACTTTGCTCTTATTTTGTTTTTAGGTGAGATAAGGAAATCTGAAGCCTTAATTCACAAATTGGTAATAATGGGAGGGGAGAAGAAACTGCATGAAATAGTCCCCTCCTCCCAAAATGGCAAAGAAAGAACATTTACAAATTAAAGGGACAATAAAAGGTTTATCTAGGAGCCAGAATATGTTCTCCTTTACACACATGTAAATCAGAAATGGCATGTTGAAGCATTTTAGGTCATACCTGTAAGAAAGATGTAATAGTGCTGAGTTCAGCTTTGCATGGAATGATTGTACATGGCTGCTTTGAACACTTTTTGTCACAGAATTTTTCACCATATCAGACTTGATGGGTGCTAGTGAGAGCTTGTGTGAGAGTCCATGATAGGTTCAAAGTGTCTGGAACTCCACTGTCTGCTGACATTGAGACAAATGCCTATCCTCAGCCCTTTCCTTCCTCAGATTCATACATGCAGAGTGGAATTTGGCTTCTTGCCTTATAAATCGCAAAGGACTAGAGCAAATTTTATGTAATAAGAAACATGGTATATGCAAGTTGTCTATATGGGAGACTAGATTATATGGTAGTCTATACTATAGTAGGAGCTACATAGTAGTGCTACATGTAGTAGCTAAAACTGCAACAGGGAGATAAAATTTAAAGTCTGCTGAAGGGCCTCCATAAATCTGGGCAATCTGTTAAAGGACTGTACATAATGAATGTTATCCTTCTCTGTAACTGAATGCTTAAAACTCATTTTCACTCTGTGAGGTTGTCAAATTGGTGCCAAGTAAGACAAGTTTATAATATATATTATGTACCTTGGAAGTAGGTGGATTCAAGTTCCACTCAATTTAACTGTGTTGCTTTTGAGGACAATTTGTTCTGACCTAAAGCATGAAGCCTGTATATGAATCAGCAGCTTTAAGTATGCTACCAAAAGAACTTGCTGGAATTAGTAGAGAACATAATTCATATAACTCTGGTAGGTTGGGTGGGAGAACAGTTATACAGATCCAGTTCATTAGTATGTGTTCACCTTCTGGTTGATTTCCTTTTCCTAATTCAGCTGGTTTAAATTATTTGGCTTTGTCCCAGTAGAGGTGGGATCCATTCTTGTGGTTGTTTGTCAGCCTTTCTGTAAGACTTTGGACATACTGCTTCTCTTTTCTGTGCCTCTATTTTTCTGATGTGTAAGATGGGGATAACTGTAATCATCTACCTATTAGTAAGTTACTTTTTGAAAGTATTGAAGATACAGGGTCAAGAAAGCGTGAAATATTAACAAAGCAGAATAAGATCATCATGCTGAATAACACATTTGAGAACTATAACCTTCTGTTTGAAAGATGCACTTTGGTTTGTTTGGGTGTAATTTTGCCTATGGATGCGTATCCAGCACTTTTCATTATAACTGTACAAATTAGCTATGTAGCTTTTATTGGTAAGACCTGTGAAATACATGTGGCCATGCAAGTCACAGGGTTTTCTTGTCCCTAACTGCGTATGCTAACCCTTTAAATTTAAAGGAAAGATGTTCTAATTTTCTTGGAAGAAGCAGAAGATTAAGAAAATGTTAAGCAGTTTGTTGTTTCTGGGTGGGTTTTTTAGGAAAATTACTCACAGATTAATGAATAAGGTTGCATTAGTTTAATTTGTGCAAAGCATTTCTATTTAACTTTATCTGACAGCTGTGAGGTTGGATACTACTTTGGTTTGTCTGAAATCTTTGGAGCTTTGATAAGGTATTCAAATACTTAATTCAGAGTACAGAACAGAGAACTGAACTGGCAAGCAAGGGTGGAGAGCCTGTATTTTTGTTTTAATTTGGACATGGGGGATGTTTTATGAATGAATAAAAGCTAAGTTCAGTAAGACATATCCTCAAATGAATAAATGAGCAGCCAAGCTTGTGTAAATTTAGTATGCAAGATCTACCCATGAAGTACTTGGCATATCCTGCTATTAGAGAGGAAACATCCAATCCATCTAAAAGCAAGAAGACATAAAAAAGTTATTAGTTGTGTTTTGTGACCTCTCAGACATAATTAGATGCTGTCTGAGTCACCTGTGTAGTGCTATAAGGAGGTATGTTGCAGAGAAAGCAAATACAAACTGCTCAGTCTGGTCATGAATAGTTATGCCAATTCTGATTTAACTACAGTTTTCTGTTACATATCCTCTAAGGTACAGCAAAAAGAAGCCTGTCATTTTAATGAATGTTTCTGGTGTATGGAGAAAGATGATATAGTCAAGTATAGGTCGTCTATAGCCCTTAGTATCAGCTGTAGCATAGATGCCGTTATATCATAATACCATTTTATTCCTCATGATCTTTGATCAGTGCTAATGATCAAAGTTTGCATAGCAGCCAAGAGAATCATGAGACAGTAGATATTTATAGCTTATGGCCAATTCTGATTACTCTATAGCAGTTTTCCCAGTGTTCTGTAGTTTGATTGATGTCATTGGCATCCTTCAGCATTCAGAATATATCAAATAAATTTGCTATGCTTTGAACATGAAAGGGAAGTAAAACACTGATAATTTAAGAAACCAGAAAAGTGGGGGAGATAGGAGACACACATTGCTGCATGTCCTTTGGCAACTAATGCCATACAAATGCTTAGCAATACAGTGCATGCGTGCCAATTTTTAAGCAGCCTCTTTAAGGCAGGGCTTTACTTCCACTGTAAGAGCATTGCTATTCAAAGGGGCTGATAAATGAAATCTGAACTGCATATGCTGCAATGGAGAGGAGGACAGGCGCAAGAGACTGCTTTGCAAGCAAAAGCCTTTCAGTTCCATCCATCAGACAATGTGAAAGGGCAAAATCCAAAGACACCAGCATCCCCACCCTCTTTGATCCTTATCCTAATAGTGTCCAGTCACTGCTGAAAATGCATTACAAAGTGAGAATGGTCCATTTTCTGCCTTCCTTTTTCTGAGAGTCAGTATTTATCAGATTTAACTAGTTAATGATTCTGCCCTCTCTCTTCTTTGTGCCATGGGGAATCTCACTGCAGAGGTGACAATTGCTTATAGTCAATTGGCAGTTAAAGTGTAAGCAGTCTATGGGATCTGTAGGAGATATTCTGCAGGGCTGAGAGTCCTGCAAGGGGTTAAGCATTGACTCACTTCAAAATCGATGGCAAAATTATACATACATTTTCCTCATCAAGAAGTATTTGGTTGAGACCTGTGAGGCCGTGCTGTGGATATGAGACTATCATATTGATTCCAGCAAAAGCAATGTTGTGGTGGCCTTGTGCTGGGGCAGTGACTCTGGTTTTAGGAAATACGTGTTCTGTGCCTATCCCTACCACAGCCTTGTGTCTATATCAGTGCTTTCTGCCAATAACAAGCCCAAGATTTCCCATCAAATGAGGTTTTCCTACCTGTGAGTCTGCAAGAACAGTTTGCAGTTTGTCTTTAAGTTTGTGTGGCAACTTGTCTGCCCAAATGCATCATTCATGTCACCAAGCAGGAAATATCTGTATAGATACTTAGGTGTGCCAGAAGATTATGTATGCCAGAAGATGCTCTGAGATGTGTAAACTATGTGGTTTTAGGCCCATTAGATTTTTTTGTGTTGTAAGCTTTCTGTCAGCAAAATGGCAGTTAAAAAATATTCCCTTGTCTTTCATGCTGATGTAAGCATTTTTGGATGCCTATGTGTACATAGTGCCATGCCCAAGGGCTCTGATTCCAAGCACTACAATAATGAAAACTATACTTCTGTGTGGAGAAGTGCACGTGAGACCTGTCCCTCCATCTGTGAAATCCAGTCTCATTTCTTCCAGTGTGTAACATTTTATTATCAGGCTTTCTTACTGATTTGCAAACATGAGAGTTTGTAGGATAATAAAGAAATGGGCAGTACACTTGGGTGATCTTCACTTTTTTTGTCTTTAAAAGCAATTTTCATGACAGTGAGTATGATAGCAATAGAGTTAAGCCATGTCATTAATTTCCATCTATGGTAGATGGAGAATGTTAAATTCTAGGCACCTGAGTGGATCATCAAACTCTTCTACCACATAATGACTCTAAATAATCATATTCATCATAATTAGTACCATTAATAATGTTAAAAATAAACACTTGTACCTCAGACCATTAGTAACAGTAATCTTGTCATCATCCATGAAAATTACTAGACCCAGTTATTTTCACAGTGGGGTGTGGATATGAGATATACAATTAAAATATTAATTATATATTTCATACAGCTTCAACTATCATTATTGTATTATATTGGCTTCATTATTATACTTTCCATATGTTACCTTGTATATATTGTGTTTAATAAAGTGTTAAAAAGTGGCTTTGGGTTCCTGAGATCAATATATGTTGGAAAGAAAAAGGTATACAAATCCAGAGGCAGGGAAGAAATGGGATTCAAACTGTGGTTAAATGAATTTTTGTCATTCAACCCTGTACTAAGAGGTGATACAAAGTTAATCTTAGTTATAAATCCTCAAAATAGAATTTAAGTGATACTTAGGTGATATTTAATGGTTATTTTTACCTGAGTAGATTAAATGGAAAGAATACTAGTTAGCTGAATGGGAGAGATGAGCTTTAGAAAAAACAATGTAATCTAAAGTTTTTAGCTCTTTTAATAGAAGTTCTTCCTGTCAGCCTAAACAGGAGCTCTTCTTCAGTACACAGGGGCAAGTAGTGCTTTTGCATGCAAAACTGAATTCGTATAAGCAGGGGGAAGGTATAATCTGAAGATAAATAATGAGACAGCACATTTTGTTAAAAATGATGGTGTGTTTAAGAGTAAAAAGTCTTTTGTGAGGAGTTTGTCTCCTTTCCATGGTGGTTAATTGTCCATCTATCTCTTCCTTACCTGTCTGTAATGGCTCAGCAGGGTAAAGTTTGTTGCTGTTACTTGAAAACTGTGTTGATTTTTCTGTAATAAGCTAATGTTTCAGGTAGTTAAAGGTCAGGGCATACTCTACAAGTAAATGATTTAGAAGTAAAACATAGACCCCAGTGTTATGCCTGTATCCTTAATCCTGGAAGATTTTGAGTTCTCCAAGATGCTGGTTATGCTGTCTGCTCCTGTTGCCTTGCTTTGTGACATTCAATGGATTTCTTGGTATCCTGTTTTCAAAGCTGTTTGCAAAAATTCCAATTTTTTTTACTATTGCATTTAAACAGTATGAGCATAATTTCCAGAATAGACGGTAGTAGATACAGAAGGCTGCTATTATCTCTTTGGCATTTTCTTAAGGAACCCTAATATACATCTATCCTAGAACACATTCACGCCTTCTAGAGCTTAAAGGATAATTAAGTAATGAAGTTAATGAACTTTATTTTGAAAATAAATAATAAAAACACTCCCAAAACAGGTTATACCTGTAAAGGGTGGGAAATGTTTTCAGAGTATAAAGCTGGATAGGATTGACAGAGTTCTTTACAATTCCTATCAATGTTGAGAAGATTGTTCACTGATGTGGTGTGAAACTGTCATTTACCTGAGAGCAGTTGATAACTGTACAAATCAGGCATTTTTATTTAATTCATAAGTTGGAAGGAAGGGCAAAACTAAAGATCCCAGGCTTGCCTTCAACCTCATGCATGCATGCATGCCACCCTAAAACTGATTCCAGGTTAAACTTCTTATATCCTGATGAGTGAACAAAATTTGGGGTATGTGATCTCATTATCACTGTGCTGAGACACCTGCATATGAAGACAGCATCTATTTTCCCATGAAGATGGCATTCAGGCAGCCAGCTTTCAGCACCTACCTGTTAATATCTGTAAAAGTATTATATGGTGAAACTTTTCATCTTCCTCCTCAACAATCAACTTGAGTCTCCTCTAACATACATCTTTACACCCATGGAAAGTAATTTCTTTCAGATCTAGGGAGCAGTAATAAAACCTTATCATTTCCTTCACACCAGACATTGAGTGTGGTTGTAAATAAAACCTTACCACCTGCTTTGGACCTGATAGCATAAACAGTTGGTTGCACTAGGATTTCTTTCTGGTTTGACCTGTTTTACTGGCTTCATTGAGCCAGGCTATGGCTACTTTCCCCCTCAACACATACAATATTTTTGCAAGGTTTTGGGGAAAGTATGCTTTGAATTCTATATGAGTCTAGAGCACCCATTTCAAGTGTCAATATCTTCTCTGGTAAACCACTAACTGAATCACAGTCAATGTAGGGTAGTCAAGTGAGGATAGACAATACAAGTTCAAGTGCCTGACTGTCCAGAAAGTAATAAAACTCTTCCAACAGATTGGGAAAGCAGCTGATTAATAAACTTTGCCAAAATGCTATTTTGGATGCTTTCCGTGCTATAGATTACTCTCGGACTAAAAATGCCTCATGGTTTTCTCAGTATTTATTATTGAAGCTTTTTATAATTTTTACACTTACCCAAAGCTACTCAAGGATGACATCCAGTGGCAGTGGCTCAAAGTTTAGGACACAAACAAGTTTTGCCATCAAAAGGAGCTTTCCCTGTAGGAATGAGATGTTTATTCTTGGCAAACTGAAGGTAATCTCTTCCAGATCTCAGAGCTGGCATGACTGAAGGCCTGGACTTTTGAGGAGGCTGATGAACCCAGTGAAACCTCCATAAAGTATTCAACTCTTCATTAGAGTCTCTTGTCACTAAGGCTTATTATAGCTGCTTATTTGGGATTAACACCGGCAGAATATGCTTAATATGTTATTAGACCAGTTAGACTTATATTAATTTGTCCCTATTTGCATTAGTATATCAGGGAAAAACCTGAGATGTTCTGTATGTACGTGATTTTGTTTTGCTTTAGTAGCAGGTATTTATGGTGTCTAAGACATAATTTGGGATTGTAAAATTTAATGTAAGCAGTATTACATAATTCCTATCTTCCCCCCAAAAAAGAAACTTCATTTTGTTGAATCCCTTTATACTCTGAGGTATAGCTGTTTAATACATGAGTTTACTTGGATCACTTACTGATTCCTCACAAATGGCATTGTGGTAATGTGTAAGAATAGCAACAGCATATATTAAACTATCTTTATAATCAGAATAATAATGAAGAGCCTGTAGATATGAGAATCCCAAAGTTTTCCCAATGCTTTAATAAGTACTGAGCTACCATTACAATTCCTGAATTATTCAGAGCTATAATTTGGAGTCACAAGGCTTTAGTATGCTGCAGATGCAGCACTAAGGCTTCCAGGGTCATGGTAGATATTAAAAATTGTTATGGAGAGATCTAGATTGCTAATCACACAACGGCAGAAATGTTGTGTAGTGCCCTAGAATTACAAATAATTTAACAGGCTCTAACCAGTGGTAAGACCCCTCTCTCCCATTCCCCAAACCACAGGATGTACAGCAATGCTTCTGTGAGAATACAGGGGTGCAAAATATCCTCAAGGATATATCTCAATAATCCTATATGCAATGGAGTAAGAGGAGAAGGAGCCCATATGGGGGGGAAATAGAGCCTCCTCATGGAAAGGCAGTGACTAACCACTATACTGAGGTTATAATTATAATTTCCTCATAAGAGTAGAGAAGTCAAGGTTTCAGAAGGAAAAAAAAAATCTATTTTCAGAAAAATATTATGCTTTTCATTTGATAGAAAAAGTAATTATTGCAAAGGGACCCATGGAAGATCTTGAAGACAGTCACCCTCTTTTTAATAAGTGCTTGTGGCAGCTAAGTGGGGATCAGGAGTATTCTTTATCTGGTTTGCATTCAAGTAGTACTAAATATATGCAGGTAGGAATTAAATAGTATCTGAGTTTAATTAAAACTATAAAAAAAAAGGGGGGAGAAGAATGGTTGGTAGACTGCTTGACTGCATTTTAACCAGTAACCTCAGACCCTAATTAGAAATGCTTTTCATATCTCCTCCATGCAAGGGCTTAATCTGACGTGAGTCTGTGAGTGAGGGCTTGGGGGACCAGTGTTAATTCTGCATTCGATCTTGGTTTGTATGGAGGCAGGCAATGCTGACTGATGGAGTTGCAGCACAGATCCCATGACCTTGCTGGGATTTTCATGTGAGATGTTAATTGAGAGGGTGGGTTAATCTTTGAGCATCATTGTCCCCAAGCTGAGGACAAAGTTTGTGCTCTCCATTTCCTTACTCAACAGTATATTTGATCTCTACCTCCTTTCCCTCTATGGCAGGTTAGCAAGCCTGCAGAAAATTTGCTCTTGATCAGTTTATTGGTGGAGGATTATCTCTTACTGCTTTTGTTTGATTTTTATGATCTTGTTTTGGAGAAAAAGTGGTTAACTGGGATGAAAACCAAAATATCCTTCTCCCTCCTCTCAGTCCATTCCAATGAGACTATCACCAGGTGGAGGGAGAGACATTTTGAGATTAATTATATTAAAGAAAACTACAAGGCACAGTTTCAAAGTTATTTAATCTGAGTGCTGGCTAAATATAAGCTTTTTTTATTGCTCCTGAGTGGAAAGCCTAAAATAATTACAAAACCAAAGAGATATTGCAAGGGACAGAGCTTTTATAAGAATATACAGGTTAGAGTTTTCATACCAGGTTTATATAATGTAAGAAAACATAGCCACATGATGCTACTATTTTATTTATTTTTATAAATAAGGAATGTCTTTTTTTCTTCATGTGTTGCTCTACAGGCCTGTTGTTTTGAGCATGAGTATGGTAGTTAAAAGCAGCAGAAGCAATGGAGATCACACAGGAAATGCTGTGAACCAACAGTGGTTAAAAACCCACAAATAATTGCTTTCTTTGACATGCAAAGGACGTCTCTGGTTCTATTGCACTCCCTGTACATGAGTTTAATTGCAAAGTTTTCAAAACCAAAAGTCTTTTCAGCGTGTGAAGTACAAGCAACTTTTGCAAAGGCTGGACAGCATGTTCTGTGCCTTGTCCTCTGCCAGGCCCACCATTGGTAGTGTAGAAAGGAAAGAGACTATCCTGCTTGCAGCTGGAGATGGTGGGATGGCTTTGGCTCATGTTGAAGAGACAGTTATTGGGTCTGGTTGAGTGGCTATGAAACATATGCAGTAAACATGGAATGCCATGGTTTTTATGTTGGTGACTTGGTGGTTGTGTGACCTTCATGAGGTTTCTTCTATCTGAATGGTGCTTTTGCCTGTGCCAGAATCATTTCAGAGAGGGTCTATGGTAGATGAGATTTCTGTGCAGTGTGATGAGCAAGTGTGGTGCCTTGATATGCCACCAAATTGTGATCCAGTGCAGACCTGGCCTCAAGACTTCCAAGTTTTCTTAAATAGTTCTCTGGTAAAATCACAGTCTTTGGGAAATTGTTCCCTCTGGGGACAATGGTAGATTTTTTTTTTTCTGTTTGTTTATTATTATTTTTTAAAGCAATGGCACCACATTGCTGGAGAATGACTTAAATCAGCAAGAACCTAATAGCTTCCTTGGCCAGGTGCAAATATACAGGTCAGCTCTTGGATTTATGTCCCTGTATAGGTTCCAGTTGTAGAGAGGTCCATGTCGCAGTAGTCTTCTAAGGCTGTTACACCAGATTGTATTTTTCTTTTTTAAAGTTTAAGAATATTGATAGAAACTCAGTGGGAGCTAGGAAATGCTGGCTTTTGCTTCAGCATCTATATCTTGCTTTGATGTGAGGCATTGGAGCCTATGCTTGGGATTCACTGAGAGCCAGGAGCTGGGAGAGCTGGAGCTTCTCAGTCTTCCCTCAAGATGCTCTGACTCCATGATCCTGGCCTTGCTCTTAAAAGGCTAATGCTATTAAAATCCACCCATGTGTTATCTATAATTGCTGACCACTATCTTAAGCCACCCTGCAGTCTTTGAGGAAAAGAATTAATTCTGGAGTTGTGAAAAAGGCAGTTTTGCAAAGGATTTGGAGGGTTCGGAATTTGGCTGCTGTTCATACTGGAGTGAAATGTGACATTTTCAAATTCTTGGCAGAGGAGAATTCTCAAAAAAAAAAAAAAAAAAAAAAANAATTCTGGAGTTGTGAAAAAGGCAGTTTTGCAAAGGATTTGGAGGGTTCGGAATTTGGCTGCTGTTCATACTGGAGTGAAATGTGACATTTTCAAATTCTTGGCAGAGGAGAATTCTCAAAAAAAAAAAAAAAAAAGCTGCTTTTCAGATTGATCAGAATGGTTCATCCTGGGTTGGATTTGCTTGAATTCATAATCTACCAAAAAAAATACAAGTCATTGCAAAATGAGGAATCAAAAAGATCAAGACCAAACTCTCCTTCCCAAAAACTCAAGGCTAATTGACATGATTCATTAACCCACTTCAGTTTTATAATTCCATATATTCTAGTTCAAAAGGAGGCTATTAATGAGTTTACAAGCACCGCTAGATTATTTCTCAGTTTGCTTATGAAATAAAACTGGCTTCTTGGGATCTCTACTGATTTCCAAGATTTGGTGAATTTCAGTAAAATAAAAGTTTATTTCATGAGAGGTGAGAATTGCTTCTGATGTATTGTGTACAGTTCTGGTGTCCTCAACATAAAAAGGACATGGAGCTGTTGGAACAAGTCCAGAGGAGGCCACGAGGTTGATCAGGGGACTGGAGCATCTCCCATATGAAGACAGGCTGAGAAAGCTGGGACTGTTTAGGCTGCGGAAGAGAAGGCTGCGTGGAGACCTCACAGCAGCCTTCCAGTATCTGAAGGGGGCCTATAGGGATGCTGGGGAGAGACTCTTCATTAAGGACTGTAGTGACAGAACAAGGGGTAACGGGTTCAAACTTAAACAGGGGAAGTTTAGATTGGATATAAAGAAGAAATTCTTTCCTGTTAGGGTGGTGAGGCACTGGAATGGGTTGCCCAAGGAAGTTGTGGGTGCTCCATCCCTGGCAGTGTTGAAGGCCAGGTTGGATGAAGCCTTGCATGGCACGGTTTAGTGTGAGGTGTCCCTGCTTATGGCAGGGGGGTTGGAACTGGATGATCTTAAGGTCTTTTCCAACCCTAACTATTCTATGATCCTGTTTGTAGCAAAAGCAACTTCTATGGGTTACAGGACTGCAGTCTGCTGTTTGTGTTAATCATGGGCAGTTATTGAAAGGATATCCTTAATCACTGGTGTGGTGCTAATATTTGAAAGGTTTCACAGTAGTAACGACTATTTTTAATGCCATTCTTAACTTCTGTCTAAAGGTAACTCTGTTGGTGTTAACAGTTTTGGTTTGGTATAAAGAATCATGTAAACAAGAGTTTCTTAGCTAGGTTTGGTGAAACTGAGATTCTTAATGACTTTATATGTTTATATGTTCCCCTAGGTAAGACTCAAGACTTGTACCGTCTTTCATGAGGAATAAGGGAAACTTTGAACTTTTCTTCTCTCCTGCCCTTTCTGGTGGCTACTGAAAGACTCTGTTTATGCTGTGGGGTAATTAGGTGCATTTTTGAGGTTGACAGGAAGAATGAGGACAAGTAGGAAAAGGGTGTAAGTTATGTTCCCTTTTCAAGCCACAAAAACATCAATGGAAGAAACCATCAATGGAAGCATGTACAACATGCTGTGCTGAGGCACAGCAAGGTATAGGAAAACCCAAAGGCATGGAAGTCTTCAAAGATGGAGGCAGAGTAGCAGCAGGGACCAGAATGGGTTCTTTCCTCAAGAGAAGAGCTGCTTATTTCTCCAGGCTCTGTGTAGGTCCCAGTGATCTGCTGTATCCTTGTGTGGAAGAACAGTTCTTCTTTGCAGTTGTTGAAATTAAGTGATGCAGAGACATACAGCTTGAAGTTTTTTTGTGTGCTGTGTCCTTGTAAGAGTGTTGGGTTTAGCCCTTTGTGCAGTCAAACTTAAGAGGGATGTTCATCAACATAATTTTTGTTGACTTTAACTATATTAAGCAACTAGTGAGTGTTCACCTATGTAATTTTGGATGAAGTATGAAATGACTTGCGTAGCAAATGAATTATCAGCTTAATTTTTGGGGCATTAGGCTTAATGGTCTTGCAGTGCTTGTTTTTTGTTTTCTGTCACTGCCTTTAATCTGTTTTTTCAAAACTCCACTGACTATGTATTTATAGAAACTGCTTCACCTCATTGCTCTTGATGATCTTACCAGTTAAAATATGTCTGGCCCAGCATACAGAAGCAGTCTTAAAGTACGCTCCATCTGTGTGATGTACTTTGTCTGTAAGTAATAACAAAAAGCTTCATTAGAGAGCTAATCAACTCCCTCACCTTTGAGACCTAAAGTAATCATGTATTTCGGATGCACATCTATAAGAATGAGCCTGGTAATCATGTATAGGAGAAACTGTCTTTAAGTAAGGCCAGGCAAAGGCAGCAGGTGCTGTAGCTGGCTTCTTCCTGCACAGGGTTTGCCTCTTAATCCTGAGCCCCTTCTTTCAATGAAGTTTTACTTTGGCTTCTTGCAGAAAAAAGGGTTTTGGAAGCTAAGTAAACAGAGCCTGAGCCTGCACGAAAGGGATTAAGAAGGAAAGGCAAGAGTGGAAGGGAAAATGAGGATATGACAGGGGCCATAGTGAGTTCAAACAAAATTTGGCCTGCAGAAGGCAGAAGAAATCCCACTGGTGACAGGTGCCATCTTGTGGGTCATTCTGCCACTCTGCCTCCTGCCACTTTTTATAACAAGAAGAGATAAAGGAGGACTAGGCTCTTTGAGGCTTTGAATTGGAAAAGTAATTCAAAGGGATGTGAACATGGTTGGCTTCGGGGTTTGCATGATACTGTAAACATCAATACTTCGCTTGTCAGCACACTATGCTATTTAAGAATGTTAAATTCAGCTATAAATAGACACTATGTGCGTGTCTAGAAACATGTAATCATAAATAGTACAAATGATAATCAAATTATTTTTACTTTATAGTAATGCAAATAAAATATTCATGCATCATGTAGGCCTAGGAAAGGTTACAGCCTGCAAACTGTGCTAATTAAAATGTAATAGCACCAAGGAGTATATGTAAGAGTTACCAATGTCCATATTTTCCCTCTTTCCTGTAAGATCTTATCTTTAATGAATACATAAAAATGTCATGGTTAGCTGGTACTTTAGCTTTGTCTTTTTTCAGGAAATATATTTTGAAGGACTGTGCAAAAATTATCACAGCATCTACTAAGCCAAAATCAAACATACTATGATGAAACGTATATAATTTTTTTAGAGGAAAAGATAGCATTTCAGGTATGAACCCAAACTCCATCGGGAAATTAGAACATCATTAATTCTCAAAGGTCTCGTGATTTAAAAGAAAAAAAAACCTAAACCAATATCAGACCTGATGTCATATTTCAGTATTATTTTAACACTAAATTTAACAGTCTAAATTTTCAGAAATAGACTTTGGCTTTGCAAATTACTAATTTATAATACTATCAGACCAACAGGACAAACTTGGAATTAGCCTTTTTCCCTGTTCATACTCCTGTCCGAAATATGTTGTCCTTTCAGGGACTTGTAGGAAACAGAATTGCACTACAATGAATGAGCAGCAAGGATAGCAAGCTTTAAGCTGATGCATACAATATTTCTAAACATGCTGTATAGTAAGTATTTATAGAGTATTTATGCCAGAATTCCAATAAGCAGTATAATGTTATTTGGGTAGGGAACAACAGCAGTGCCATTTGAGAGTGCCTATCACAGCTATAGGTGAGCTCTGTTCAGAATTTGTAAGGAGAAAGCAAATCCATGAAAATGTCAAGTAAATTTGACTGATTAATGCATTTGAAAAGAATTCTTATTCCTTTGCAAGCATTCTGTCATTATGAGGAATATGAAGATCATCAAATGCATTATTCTGTCCTCATGATTCGCTTATCCCTGGTTGTGAATCAGTGCATGAGACTTGACTGTGAATGGCTGGAGTCAATGGCCGTATCGTGCATGGGCATAATTCATGGTGATGGCAAGTGAACGCAGGCTTAATATTATTTAGTCACCTAAACTTGGAAAGTTGTATAAATGTAGTCATGATTGAAGCATGCTCTGTGGACCCCTTCTTTGCATGTAAATAAAAGTAATTATATATATGTTCAGACTTTTAAGGGCAGCAAAAAAAACCTCCTGGATGTGCATTTTGCTCAGTTATTCGTGAAATTAAAAAGGTATTTGTAATAAAATTTCCTGATGGTTAATTATGACATTTTAATGGGGAAAGCTTGAATTCTTTCACAGGGTTATGAAAACAAATTAATGTTAAATATGACATTTTCCTTTGGATTTATGACATATCCCCTGGCCCCTCCCTCACCCCACACAATGCATACAAAAGGAGGTATTAACAGAAAAACAGAGATGTTGTGTGTTCTGTTATGAACAAGCTTTGTGATCTCATCCCAAGGTTTTATCCAAGCTTGAACCATCTGGCTTTGAGCTGGGGAAAAGCATGTCAGCTCTCCCCTAGAATTTCAGTGTCAGGGAAAAGGGGCAGAGTGCCTGCGCTTAATGCCAGGCCCCCTTCCCTCCCCTCAACAACCCTGCTAGAAAGACAGGAGTCAGGCACTGAAAAGCATACCAGGCATTTTTAAACACAACCCTGACATTTCCTCAGCATTTCCATAGCTAAGGCTTTCCTCCTCCCCATCCCCCTACCCCCTCTTTCAATCAAATAAGGCACCCGCTCTCTCATGCCTAGTGCAAAGAAGGAAGGAGGGAGCGGAGCGGGGAAGGGTTGGGGGGGGAAAGTTGGCAATTTAATTCAAACAAAAGAAGCTTGAAATCTATAAGCACAGCAACTCCGAGGCTTCTGGCAAATAGAATTCTAATTAGTATGCTGCTATTTTTCTTTTAGACAGATGAGGGATGCCCCCTATTGACTCTAGCAGGCAGGCTGGTTAAAAAAAAAGGGGGGAAAGAAAAAGGGGGGAGAAGCAAAAAAAAAAAGAGAGGGGGGCAGGTGGGGGCTAGCCAGCAAACACTGCAGATTGCAAATTATATCGCAAACCCTGCCAAGTCCCAGCTCTTGGCATCAGATTTTTAATGACACCCTGGAAAAGGGAAAAAGAAGCCCTCAGCGAAGGGATAAAAATGAGGGGTTTTACACTGTGATAAGTCTTTGCTTAAAACCCAAATGGCCAAGCACACATTAGGGTTTTAAAATATTCATAGATAGAAGTGAAAATGAGGATATGAGGATGTACATTTGTTGCTTGGTCAATTGACAACTCATTCTGCATATTAATAAAAGGGATGATCTAATTTTAAAGGGACAGTCTGTCTTTTTTAACCATGACTTTTTTTGCGTATTGTGAAGCTGAGGGCAAAACATCACAGAGGAGGCCAGTGATGACACAGAATGTTTTTTTCTTTTGATGTAGACCTGGTACTAACTACTACTTTGCTCAGGAATTCTGAGGTCTCTAAAAATACGATACCCTTCTTGTATAGTCTCTCTGATGTATGGCTGTTGAACACTTTGATTTCTCATCTACTCTTCCCCCCCCCCCCTTTTCTTTTTTTTTCTATCCATTGTGCCCTCCACAGT